>JAQIXQ010000569.1:0-25653 GCA_034700485.1 Pseudosinella alba
TTATAAAAACTGACTAAAATAATCTGAATTCCTCTATCAAATGCAATTTGTTTCAAAATGATAAGTATTTCGGTTTTTGTTTAAAAGCTCTCCCAAACTGCTCACTTTCCAAGCGGACATACTGTAGTTGAAGTCAAGTACCTAAATATATTTCTAACTTCATTATCCGTGAATATGTTGTACATGCTTTATCTGTAGATCATTGAAGTAGACTGCAAGCAAGTGTGTACTCATCTCGTTCAACCTGTCGAAAGTTGTGACGTGAATCATAGCCAATCCACATAATTGTAATAATTATTTAATGTAATAGCATTTTACTGTCTGACTATCATTCTTAAATATATTAAGCCGTAAATTGATACCGATTAATTTTACGCAGTAAATATATTCTCCGGAAAATTAACTGTGGTTGTTTTCATATTGTAATAAAACCAAAAAGGTGCAATTAAACCCCTGAGTCTTTACTGAACCTAATTCAAAATGATCATTATGCATCTTTCTCGTTTGCTCATTTTAGCATTTCTGAAACATGAGTTTTGGTTATCATGTAATCATAAAATTGCAACTGCGACGCCAAATGGCCAAGTTCAAAATCCTGCATCAAGCCCCGTCGATTTGGCGGACTTCAACCCATCCAAATCAAGGAACTGCATTGTTTTCTTCGTTAATTTCCATCAATTGGACCTTATCGGTGGAAGGCAACCTGTCATCATTTGTAAGTAAGCCAGTTTATCTAATTGTAGGTACTTACAAGGTAATTTGACTTAATTTGATATAATTCAAAAATTTACAATTAGATAACCAAACTACGCGTTCCCATCTTGGCGGATTTTCTCGAATCTTGGGCAGTTGCGGCAACCCAGCTTTTTTACATTTTGTGATCCACTCCAAACCATGGAGCTGTCAAGTGGAGGTGGAACTATTTCCTTCCTCGGCGGAGGACCACAATCCTTGTAGCATTTTGGAATTCGGGACAAAGGTGTTGTTGAACACCACAGATGACGACTTTAGGACGATTCTACCCTCAAGGGCTCCATTAATTCACATTTATGTCCTCCCATCATCCTACATGGATCCCCATCTAGACATATTTGGCAGATGGATGGGAACTCAGAATTGGATGCGAAGAGAGATGAGACGATCCACAAAATTCAGAAAATCCAAGAACAAGCTATTCTTTCTCGTGGAGGTTGCAGTGAAATGGGATGGTCGATACCATCCAATCTCATTGCAGGACGTTACACCCAGTCCATGCCTCGATTATAATTGTCCCGGTTATACGGTCACTCCAATTATCCTTGACCAGGAGGTTTCTTTGCAGTTGACAGAATTATATAATTTGAATAACGAGAATACGAAATCATCCTCTGAATTGTATTGGGAGGTACCAATCCTTGCAGGGAATCTCCGTGACCACAGGACAGAAAAGTTGCTACGTCATTTTGCAAATTGCTGGAACATCCTGTTACATGACCACTACTCGAAGCATCCAATCCAAAAATTTCGAGACACATTTTGGAGACAAGACGACGACGACGTGATGGCGCACATCATTGTCCACTTCTGGACATCATCCATCATGCGAAATTACAGTTACTACCTGACGGAGAAACGGGGTCGGATCATGTATGACCATAAATGCGTGAATGGAATTAAAGAGAAACAGTCACATATACAAGTTAGCAGCAACCTTCAACACTTACATGGTTTCGCTCCAGCCATTTCAGTGGGTTGGGGGAAAGCGAGAAAAATTCATTTGCCGATGTACATCCGGGATCAACTCAACTCCCTCCGTTTTGTCAGTTGCGGGAGGAGGGGACTACAACCGTATGCTTTTGGGGAACTTTTTCATGTCTTTGATAATTATGTCTGGCTCTATCTTGCTATTTTCACCGCAGCCTTGGCGCTATTTTGGAAGATCATCCACCCACTTCTTGGGAAGAGACACAGGCAAAGTATATCATCGAATTTGCTCTCATTAGTAAAAGTCCTTCTGGAACAGGGAAATCCATTTTCGGATGACACCTTTCTCCGAGGCATCCCATTACGGATTATGCTGGGCTCCTTCCTCCTAGTCGGGATTGTATTGTGCAATGCCTATAAGAACACCAACATTCACCGCATGGTAGCTCCCAGGACACTCATTCCGTATGAGACCCTTCAGGAGCTAATCGATGACGACATGGAAGTCTATTCCACATCCGGGGAAATCAGCATGAACTATCCGAATCCAGGAAAACTGCTTAATTCAACTGATGAATGGAATGGATATTGGTATGACGAGCGCCAGCATAAAGCCACTTTTCATTTTGTGGTAAAGTCGGAAGTACAGCTGTTGTACGGAATGGTGGAGCACTCAAGATACTACGAAAGCGACAAACAGATGGATCTGGACAAGATGACTTATGAATATACAGAGTTGCACCCTCAAAACTTTATGAAAGTTGCTGCCAATTGGTATAGGAATCGGTATCCCAACTGGGACGCTGAAATCACTTCTAAAAATAATACACGTATGGATGAGGTGAACCATATCCTCAAAAATAGGTATGCCGAGATAGAGCAGGATACGTTGCTGAGGTCACTTGGTAAATGTAACAAAACTGCCGTTGTTACAAGACCTGGTTTGGCCCAGGCATATGAGAGGAATTTGCTGGGAAAAGGGGCCTATTTTGGAAAGGAGAGGTATCATCAGCCCGGATTCCAGTTTCAGATTCGGGGTTTAATCAAGCCCGTAATAATTTTGAGGTTGGGATACTTCAAAGAGTCTGGGATATTGGAAAGGTGGATGGATGTGTTGAATTATATTTCGACTCGGGGGTCATCCACTTCCGGCAAGTTGAGCCTTTCTGAAAAGGAGGAGGTTGTGAAACCAGTTGGAGCATCATTAGCAGGGAACATTCTGATCATATTTGCATTGGTTGTAGGAGGGCTATTCCTTGCCGTTTCTATATTCGTCCTGGAAATTTTCACCTTTGTGGGGGTCATGCTCTATAAATGGTATGCATTCCGGCCTGATTCTTCTTATGGAAAAACCAGATTATAATAGTTTCTACATTCTGTATATGGCTCATTTTATATACAGTTTTAATAACATACTTAACTGTATTTATAATTAATTTGCATGGTTAGTCCTTTTTTAAAAATATACAGAATAAGATTCGCAGAACATCATTACATATAGTAATTTATAATTATAACTGTATTTTACATAGAATCCATTTAGCATAATATTTGGAGTAATTCAAGAGGAGTAATAAAATTACAAGATGATTAGAGTAGCTTCGGGACATAATGGATATTTGATACTTCTGGAGGCACTCGTAGCTACGAGAATATTTATATTCTCGAAAATGTTCAGGATTAGTTTGCAAAGAGCAAATATATTCTAATAAATATTGAATGTGAACTCAGGAAAAAAAGCCACAAACAGTATCACTACTGACAGGTGTTAGGCAGATATTAATTCAATTTTGCGAATATAGTTCAATTTGCTCTCAAACTGTGTTTATTCCGGATCTTGATTTCAAATGACATTAAGGAGCCATTTAAAATGATTAAATGGTGTTTTGCCCTATTGGAATCCTGGCAATCAATACGATGTCCCTGATCTAAAAATTTGAAGGGCTTTAAACAGAAAACCAATATTTCAATTAGGAATTTGACAACCGATTAAACCGCCCCTCATACTCGATATATAGGACATAATCATTCCGGTCACGCAGATACATGAAGGCTGGCATTTGGCATGGTAAATTAAATACCTGAATGTATTAAGTTATCGTCATCGTGGGTAGTATACGTTTATATCAATATTATTACCAAGTTACCAGTTACAGACAGATACGTAAATACCAAAGTTTGTGTCTTGTGTATGAAACGAACCATCATAGCAAATGCACATTTTATGCAAAATAAAATCGTCTTTCTTTTGATAGATGAAAATGGATCGAAAACATATCATTTATCATAATTTCCCATTCCTTGTTGTAACTTTATTAATCCTGAGGTTAACCTGCTTGGCAAAAATCAATGCCAATGACTCGACTGGGCACTATAACCATGCAAGATCTAATCGTGTTACGGCTTCTTCCCTTGATTTGGGAGACTTTGACCCTTTTCAAGCAGGCAACTGCATTATGTTCATTACCAACTTAAAAGGTCTTGATTTTATGACTGGGACGAATCCGCTCATTATTTGTAAGTTGTTATATCTTGTTTAGCGAATAATAGTTTGAGTCAAACTAATTTTTAATTTGTCTATTGCGAACTAAAATGTGTCGTAAAATTAATCTGATTGGTACAGATAACCGCATCCTAGGGTACAAAAACGACAGACAGGCTCCGCACATCTGCGAAAAACCCGACTTGGGCAGATTCCCCATCCACTCCAAGACGTGGAATTGTCAAGTGGAACTTGACATATTTCCTACTCCAAATGAGGAGAACATCAGAATCTGTAACATTTGGGAGATGGAGGGACAAGTGAACAGAAGTTATAATGACGACTTCTGGACACTTCTCCCTTCCAGGGCACCACTCATTCATATCTTTGTTGTCCCATCCTTCCATTGGGTTACGGATACTGACAAGGACCATAAGCCATTCATTCTTCTTGGCTGGATGGACAGGGCAATGAAAAGTTTGACAAGGATGAGGAGAAGCAGGAATGTGGGATATTTCCTTGTGGAAGTGAAGGAGCAGATGGATGGTCAATTTCACACAAGTCAAGTCCAGCACATTACCCCACGCCCGTGTCTGGACCTGAAATGTAAATTTTCCGATATTCTCAAAGGCAACTTTAATGTGTCCATGTTGAACCTGCAAAACCTGTATAAAATGGTCGCAACCGATTCTCCAATGGATACCTACTGGGAGGTACCGACACCACTATATTTCGCTGATACATTGAGGGACAAGCTTATTTTGCAAATCGGCAGTTGCACAAATACCCTGTCGCCTCCAGGTCAACAAAACCCAATTAAAATTCTACGCGATGAATTCTATCAACATGGGATCGATCAAGCAATGACACTTGTTATTACCAACATGTGGCTAACCATCATGCACAACTACAGCTTCTACTTGAACGAAATTGGCCAACTTTCCCACTACAAATGCATGAATGGGATGAAAGAACAAGAGTACGTTTAACGTATGCAAGGAACAAGAACAATTTTATGGCTTTCATTCCAAAGATGTCCGTAAATTGGGGAAAGGCCCGTAAAATCCATTTGCCTTTACACATCCCAGACCAGTTCAACTCTCTCTGTTTTGTAAGCTGCCGGATGCGGGGCTGGCAGCCGTTTGCATTTGGGGAGCTGTTCAGCGTTTACGATAAGTACGTCTGGATCTGCTTGGCTGTTTATCTTCCGATATTGGCAACGGTTTGGAAATGGTTCGCCCTTGCAGGACTAGAGGGAGATTTCACAGGGAAGATTTTGTCCCTGACCAAGGCCGTTCTGGAACAGGGAAATCCCATTCTTGACGCTGGAACGATGCCCACTCGGGTAATGTTAGGAACATTTCTCCTCGTCGGGATTGTTTTGAGCAACGCATATAAGAACAGTAACGTCTACAACATGGTAGCACCCAGAGAACCCTTACGATACAAAAATTTACAGCAGTTGGTTGATGACAATTTCAAAATTTACACAAGGTCGGGAATCGTAGATGTTGACATTTGGAATCCATTGAGAATATTTAATTCTTCTGGCAGCGACAACCAACTCAGTCGTAACGAACCGCATCACAAAGCCACATTTCATGTTAAGGTGCAATCGGAAATTAAACTGCTGTATGTTGAGCCGGATGAGATTCGCTATTACGAAGGTGACAGCCAATCCGAGTTGAACATGTTGACTTATGAGAAGGCTGAGTTGTATCCTGAAAATTTCATGATAATTGCCGTGGAACGGTATAAAGCGGGGCATCCAAATTGGTATCACGAGCTTGCTACTGGAAAACGGAACCTGTTGAAGGATGCCTTGGAGAAGGGATACGTTAAGGTGGAAGACGAGATGTTGTTGGAATCTCTAAGGTCGTGTAACAAAACTGCTCTCATTGCCAAATCTAGCGTGGCTCTGACATACGGGAGATCCCTAACTAGGTTGGGAGGCTATCTGGGAAAGGAGATGTATCACCAACCTGGTTTCCATTTTCAGATTGAGGGATTGGTCAAACCGTCAATTATTCGGAGGTTGGCATATTTCAAAGAGTCGGGATTGATGGGAAGGTGGATGGACATATTGAAAAGTATTTCAGTTCAAATCTCAAGTTCCAGCCGAGTAAATATCGAGGAAGCGGAGGTGCATCATGGGGGAGTTTGTCTGGGAGGAAATATTCTCGTCATATTTGCGCTCTTGGTGGGTGGGCTTGTCATGGCAGGCTTGTCTTTCGGCCTTGAACTACTAATTGCGAATGTAAAAAGATTCATATATGGATGGTGTAAATTGTAACGTGATGCCGGAATCGATTAATATGGTGTCGAAATGACAACATTTTAACCAAATATCTAAGACAATAATTATTGACACGAAAATTTCAAGTGATGTAAATTGTTGCATATCTAATTGTGTTCCTTAATAGTTTATCTTTGGCTTGTATTTAAATTAATGACTTTTACCTAACAACAATAGAGCAAAGCACAATTTAGCACAGACATAAAATCAACAAATTACCTACAATTAGTGTGAACTGCCTTCATGTACGTAAATATAATGAACATCCTGCAAGCAACACAAAGAATTCTACTATAGTCAATTTTGGGATACGTATGAATTTGCGTCATTTGCAATATTTAACGGGCGTTCATTTAATTATCATATTCCGTATTCCCGTAAGTCTTATAATTCATAACGTAAACATCATAGTCTTGCTTTCCATCGTATTTAAGACTAAAGATAAGGTAACTTTTGTGATTTTGGAATATAAATTAAAAAGTGTGTCATTTTGAAATTTCGCTAACTTTTGAATTTTGGTTGTTAATTAATTTTCAATAGAAACTGATTAGCTAGAATAATAAGTAATTGAAGAGTGGTGCTATTTTCGAATCATTATTTATCTTTATGTGAAATCGGAGCTACTTGCAAGGAACACTTTAATATTTACCTGGTATCCATATACTTAATGCGAACTTTGGGAATTTTAAATTTTGGATCAGACGCTATTCGAAGTGGAATACCTGAAGAAGGTAGGATTGCAATTTGTGGCCCATCGGTTTTCCTCCCCATACTGATTCCCCTCAGACATTTTGCCCCGACAAATATCTCTTACGACAAAAATCGGTACCGCGCCGACTTACACTGACACATTACACTACATAACAGTTTTCATATGGACCTAGTTTATTATCCAAATACTTAAAATTATTCTTTTAAAATATGATCTGTGTACATTTTTTTTCTCAGACGGGTCAGGAGACGTTGTAGCTGGGTACCAACCAACCAACGAACGTAATGGATTGGCTATCCTCAAAGGCATTGCTCCTCTCACTCACATATGGGTTAGTAGCTCAATCATGTGCCGGCATCAATAAAGAAGGTTGGAATAAATTTTTACTGTTTTAAAAGTAAATGTAGGAATCTACATTCTTCCAACCCAACGCAAACATAATGGAGTAGTATTATATAATCAACTTAATATTGTGTATGTAGGTCCAGCCTCCGAATTGTGGTCGAGCAAATGTGGGTCGCTGCCGGCCGGTCCCAATGAGCCAACATCATTGGAAGCATTCCGAATAGATGGTTTGGGGTTAGAAGATCGGACGACATTTTACAACTTTTGCAATATGACGTACCATGCACTTGGTGTGTACTCGACTCAGCTTGTCCTCAAAAACATAAGCAAAAAATACGGGGTAGACGATGTCACGGATAGCAACGTGCTGGATATTCTAGGCGAAGCTGAAATTGAAATTCCTGAACAAATCTACCCCATCTGGAACTGGCGCATGGGAGACAAAGGGAAGAATTATCTGGTAGACCTGGTACGGAAACAGATACCGTATATTCACTTCAAACTGAACAATTTGAGTGTAATTGGCGAAACTAGAAAAAAATGTTTGGGAATGGATGTCTTTGGACGAAATGTAATTTTGTCCGATGTAATGGACTTGTATAAAGAAAACTTGCCAAGACAAACAAACAAGACAGATGTACTAGATCGTTTCTGTAACTGGGAAGTCCGAATACTAGCCACGGAGAAATTTTACATTGATAAAGAGATGGAAGGGCGATTTGTAAGAACTGACATAGAAAGACTCAAATACATATCTGTGGTGGCCCCAGTTTGGGAAGTTCAAGCAGGATCGGGCGACACTAGAACAATTAAACTGGACGGCAGCAAAGGAACTTTAGAAGGAGGTTTTTTCATTGGAGTGTACTCTGAAATAACTAACGCCAGCAAGTTGTTCATCAGCGCAAATGGTCGGGACAGTAAACCAGAATATGATGGCGGAAATGCTGGTTCCATTCATCTTGTAAATATTAGCGGTAAGGTTACTGTCCACACAGAGGCTTGTCCAGGTTCTGGAAAAAATGACGGGAAATTTGTCGAGTCGCCCTACATGCCAGGGAATGTCGTAGCTGACACTCATGCCGAAATGATAACCGGTTCGCTGTTCGATTGCTTCTCATCAAAGTTCGAGGACTTCTTCATGAAGCTACCTTCCTACATAAACTTTACAATCGGTCCGCTCTCTTTGGCAAATGAACTGATCAAAATAGAAGACGAGTTTTATGCGAGAGGTGGCCACATTAACAACTGCCCAGGGAAAATAAAAAGGAGGATGGCAATTTACTACGAAACCACTCTAGAACTGATAAGGAATCAGCTAAACAGTGCTGACCCCATTGATAAGAAAATTTTAGGAGCAATGGCCAGCTCAATTCTCACCAGAATAATTAGTAATTGGGAGCTGGATAGGATCCCGAATGAATTCAGGACTAAAAAATACTTGGAGGATGTTGGGATGGAGTTGAAGTTGCTGAAAAAGCACTTCGAGAGCACTGACATAGAAGAGAAAGAAAAGTACAAGACGGCGGTCATCGAAGAAAAAGTAAAATCCGAGAATGTGTTGGGTGCAAAGGTGTCCGAGTCTTTAAAATTTATTGAAAAAAATATTATCCCTACAATGAAAATGGCAGAGGATGTGATGAATGCAGCGAGCGGGAAACTATTAATAAGCTTGAAAGCTTTTCTCAATGCTGATGAAGGTGATTTGGCGACAATAGAAACAGTGAAAGAAGAGTTAGAGGAATTGCTTCCATCCAAATATATTTTCTTCGGCCTGCAAGTGGTCGGATCCGTGATTAGTTTGCTTGGACCACCGGCAACTACCGGTCCTCCTGCTGGAAACCTAATTGCCGGAGGCTCCATTTTAGGCGCATTTGTGAGCGGAATACAGATACACAACCATCCATCAGAGCCATTTAGTAAACAAATACGGGATGAACGTAACAAGTATAACCAATGCAGGGTAGGAAATTTTCAACTCCCACCGGATGACGACAATGAAGAAAATGATACGGATTATCTTTCGCTACTCCCGGCAGCTAAAGACGCAGTTGCTGATCTTGTCGGTCAAATAAAATCGAACAACCGGAAGAAGGAGCAATTGGAAATGGCCATCCTTAACTTGAAAGCAAAGACAAGGGACATAATGATACATATAAAAACGTTTCACCATGCGTTTATTCCGGCACTTGAGGAAATGGCCGTAGACATTAGGAAGGAAATCACCATTCTAAACGGAACATATCCATTCGTGCTAGCGGTAAAGAAATGGGATATTAGGAACGTGCTGAGCAACATGCGGAGACAAATACAATACTTTGCTGGATGGATATCAGATGCACAAAGGCCGGGCGGGAATGGTACCGGGGATCCGCGGATGTTTGAGGCTCTTCAATCCAGCCTTGCCACTTTGGGTGAAGCACTCGAAGTTATATTTGAGCTGTATGGCCAAGTTGGCGTGTATCAGGAGTGGAAGAAGATGACCGAATTCATTACAATCGCCAACTCGCCGTACCCAGCTAATTATACGGTGGACATCAAACGTATTGTCGTTCTCGAAAAACGTTTGCTGTCGTTTAAAGTCAATCTGGTTTTGGAAAAGTACAAAAAAGCCCTGTCTGCATTCAATCAGTGGGTCTTCCCTTTTCCAAAATCTTTTCTGGAGGGTAGAAACGACCTCATACCAAATATAGCACCTAATATAGGTTTTGGTAGCGTTGTCAACTCCTACAAAAAGGCCATAGATGGCTTTAGAAGTGCTCTGAGCAAGGACATGCCAGGGTCTTCGAAACTCGACAGGTTCCAGCATTATTCAGATTTCAAAAACGGCGTGTCGTATGAACCATTCTATGTATGGACCAATGATAAATGGCAGGATGCCATCTACAGGCTTTTCCAAGGAGAACAAATTCGACTGAAAGCAGACGTAGACATGATCGGCCGTGATGATTATATCAAGAGATTCTTCGAAGACAAGACTGCAATAAAATTCAAAGCCATAGAGTTATTTATTAAGGCCCATGACGAGAGTCTTCAGGATGACCTGAAACAAACTCTAAGGTCCTTTCAGATGCACATGACTCACAGCGGTCTGTCAATCTATAAGGTGAATGGACAACACTTCGTCATGCGCAACAAGGCCCAATGGTACAGTTACAACTTCGAAGAATTTGCTGATACTAAAACCGTGGATGGATACAGAGCATATCCACGCAGCGATTTTATCCTGAGTCCATACACTTGGTGGACCTTCTGGATACGGAATCTTACAGAAAGCTACGAGAAATTACAAAAATTTGCCAAAAAAGTTGATTTGGTCTTACATGGAACAGGTACATTTTTGGATGAGAGTTGGGCTAATGATGAGAACCCTGCATTTTTGAATGACTTGAACCTGTCAGAATACTACGGAAAACAACCAAACGATTACGAAATGCTGAACGTCGGCGAGATCCCTAAAAAAGCAGACTTTCATAGCTGTAGTCATGAACCTGGGGTGAGCAATGACAATATCATATACATCCATTAAAATTGGAGAGAGTGCAATGTTCTACTTACTTCGCAGAGTATGCGACTTTTAAACAATACCTGTGGAATTAAGCAATTGTCTATTGTTTGGTATAACCAAGAAATCATCCTTGGATTGGTTACGCGCATAGGTTCTTCCTGTCGAATGTAATGAACCATTCTTCGTCTATATGTACAAGCTATATTGAAGGGAAGGAGACGTTTGGTGAGCTTAAATTACTTCTTAAAGGGTTTTTGGATGGGATTATATGTGTGCTACTATGCTGCAATATGAAACTCTTTTACATATTAATAGAACATCTTTTTGAGCTATTATCCTGAACGGGGGAATGTAGTGCAATCCTCCCTATTACTCTTCTAGAAGCAGTTTCAGTTCAATCCTGCTATTCCGTTTAATATGGACTGCCTTTAAATATAACCGAACAGGGTTTGAAACAAGAAGCACAGGTGCGCTTTGCAAATTAAAAAGTCCCAATTAAAAATATCATAGTCCGAACATTACATAATTGCCTAATTAAACTGGTATTGCCTCAAAATGGTATCCACTGCGATGATAGTAGAACAGTGCTCTCTCCACTACTCATATCACTAGGCATCATTCAATAAATACGTTACTCCTGGGGTCGGAAAGTGGGATCTTTTTTTGGATTTCATCATGACGTAGACGTACTTATTGAACGACGGCTTACAACAAATTTTCCCTTTTTCAGTTCCGCAAACGGTCGTCTCAGCAAGCAGCCAACAACTTGAATACTGCTATTTCCGGCCCTACTCAGCAAACAATTGAAGGTTCTATCAACGAACAAATGTGTTATCACAAACTAAAATGTGACGAGAACAAGGGCAACGTCAAGATAACTGGAAAATTCCAGCTCGTTTCGGATCCGGATAATGATGACATTGCAGACTACCTGAATGCCACCGGTATTTTAGTAATTCAAAACTAACAATTTTTCCTCTTCCACAAATGCATCTTAACTAGTTTCGTCTTGTCCTAACAGACTACAGCGAGGATTTCCGTGCAGATATCCGAGGCTCCAATATAGTTAACGTCAGTATTGAGATGGTTAACGATACCCAATACTACGTCGAGACGTTTGTAAACGACAAGAAACTAGTAATGTCCTTCAAGCCCGGCACGGAGTTCGAGACGTTGCTGGGTGACGGTCGGAAGGTCAGCAATGTAATCAACGTTAACACGGAGCAGAAATCGATGTTGCGCATCATAAAGTTTGTAAATTTTGAAGCGATCAATGAAGCTATATTCTGCCACGGGGGATTCAAAGTCACACTGAAAGCTAAGAATGCGACGGCCGTGCTTACTTTTAGGAGACTTTAAAATCCAGTTTAAAGTTCGACCGAAATTGCTAGCACAAGTTAGATACGACTGTTGGAACTATAAAATATTAAAATTACTAAAACCATGCAAAGAAATTAATAATAAATATACTTATAAACTACTTTACCCATACAGGCGTCAATCCTTTATTTAGTAAGTTGCAAGCGGGATTAATATATTTGGTCATGAATGCTAAAGTATGACGTAACGCAGATTGCAGTACTAATACCTCGATTCTGATTATTACGGAACTGAAGGTGCCGAATTGCTGGAGAACTGGAAATTATGGCCGCACAGACCATTGAGCTCATAACCTCTTACATTTGAAATGCTTTTACAGGTTTTTAAACCCCGATTTTTGGTTACCTCTGACTTGGGGCAACTTGGACATGAACTGTAAAATGTCAAGTAAATCGACTGACTTTATCGAGTTACTTTCAAAAAAGGATTCCATTTATTACACAACGATCCTTTTTATACTTTGACAAAGACTGATATCATCATGCAATAACGTTTATTCACGTTTTATCTGTGTGTCATACATCAAATCACATACGATTGGAATGCGCTTACGCATTTCCCAAAGACATTATTGACTAGATCCACTCATGTTGATTTGTTTGTCATTGATATTTAGATAATAATATTATATTATAAGAAATGGGGAGTGAACAAAGAGACGAGACATCTTCTACAATCTTTCTGATAAACGCATCATACATTTGTCCTTTTTAGGTCAAGGGAAAACTTGCGATTAAAATAAACTTTAAACGAGAACTTGAGTTTAAACTAGTGTTGCTTTGATCAACACCGTTACAATATTTTTACGAATTTTGTTCGTTCTTCATCCTCATCAACAGGTCCAATTATAAAGAGGCGAGCAATTTATTGAATTAGAAGATTAATTTTGTACGGTTATGAAATTACTGTATGAAATGTAAGTGAGGAGCTGGGGATAGTGATCACTTTTGCTATGTCAAAATATCAGCTTTCATGACGGGGTTGGCAACCTTTACTATTCATACATTGCATTCTTTCGGGAATTTAGACTCGATTTCTAGGGAAATTGGGAATATTTTATTACATTTCACTGTGTTGGATTAAATATTGCCCAGTCCACTAAGGGGAAATGGTTAGCATAAGCACATACGAAATATTATATAACATACCTCCCTGTCATTGAAGCATTATAACAACAAAGATTTGAATTCAGGCTGACTGTACAAATCGCAAGTTGTATTGGAGAGCACGCGGAGTTCATTAGTTATTGCCTTTTTAAAATGGAAATCAAATATCAGAAATTATCATTTTCGGCTAAACGTAATAAATAAAATCAAGCCATGAGCTGAAAAATTTGTAGTAAAAAATATCAATCTGCAATATGCAGTTGCAATCATGAAACCAAAACCTCAAGAAATAGGTATCAATATATATGGTTTGTAAGTACTAGTAAAATACTTCATCGGAAATACAGCAGAAATATTATATCAAGCGCAATGTACAACTAATTACCTTTTCTTAGAAATTTGGGTCGGTAAAAAAATGGTCTGTTTCATTCTGGATGTTACGATGGCTGTTTGCGAAAAAAACTTGTGTCTGAATTGGTAAATGAAATGGATTTATTGGTTGACGATTAGAGAGGCGGTGTGGTTGGTTCATGCAACCCCAAGATGCCTTTCTACTCGTCATTGCGAGGCAATAAACTCATTTTGTTCACCTATTCATACCGAGAATTAATATCGGGCAAACCCAAATGACCAAAAGAGAAACTAGGCGAGTATATTTCATTCACACTAGCGAGAACATTTAACTCGTCAGTCGACCTCATCTATTTGTATAGACTGGTCTCAATGGTCTTATAATATTAAAGGCTTTTAACGAGATAAAAGTTTTTTTTTAAATTGAGATTTTAAATATAGTTCTATTTAACCTGCACATGTTGGTCGCATCATGAATTTAAATATAGTATTCCTATTCACGGTACTACGTGTTCATCATACCATGGCATGTGCCTTCAAAGCTGCCAAACCCGAACCCGGGCGGGGGAAGTTTAAGCCCTATAATCACGAAACATTTGATCGACAGCTGGCGGGACAAACTTGCTGTTACTATTTAGCACTTTCCATATCTTATATGAGTAACCAATTTAAATTAGCAACATACTTTAACATTCTAACACATTTAAATTGTTTCTCCCACATTTACAGTTTGCGGAATGGATTTCTCTGGAACTTACGAATCCAACGCATCGTTGCTTGACCACGATCCACTCGACCTGCCATGGACCGTCTATATTCACCTGAAGCTGAATGCGTCCAATAAAATACTATGCGTGGGGACTGTCGTCAATTCAAACTTGGTGATTACCTCCCACAAATGTCTGCAGAAGAAGGACAGGTTTTCGGTACATGATGTCTTACTAACTAAAGGTACCGCCCCTAACTCGGATGAAAGCCCCTTGGCCAGTGTGCGCGACATCACTCTCTCAACCCAATCGGATTTGGCGTCCTCCTCCAACTTGATTTTCAAGGTAAAGAAAATCATCTACAGCGAACGCTTCGCATATGACTCCGTTTATGTGCTGGCACCGGAGACCGACATTGCCATTCTGGTAGTGGATTATGACTTCACAAACCAAACAGGGAACAGTACGAAAGCCCCCATATGCCTCCCCTATGATGACAAGCTTAACACACAAGAGTTACTAAATAGGAAGGGATACTATCAGGGTATCAGGCATGACGATGGGAAGGATCTCGTTGTGGGGATTTATAATTCCTCCAGTATAAGGATGGCAGAGGAATGCAATAATGATGGAGATCTGGGATTAAAACCCGCAACCAAGGATACGCTCTGTCTGAAGTTTACCGAACCGGGACCGGTACATATTTGTTTATGAAAATTATTCAATCTCCGCTACTACAGCTTTGACACTAGCCTGATGATATATATTAAATTTATAATATGTTATCTTGACAAAGACCAGGGAAGGGGGCTCAATTAGCATCACTGTGAATGCGACTGAGGAATACATTCCCACAAGTTTCCTGATTGGGATTGCCACGTGGGTGGAGAAAACTATTTTGAAAGGAGAGCATCGCTACGCTTATTTCACTAATATGAACAGTAAAGCATTTAATATTTCATTTGATCATTTAGTTGTTGCAGATAATTTACTCTGAGTATACTAAAACTGTTCTTATCAACCCGTTGCAATTACAGCAATCGTCAAATATATCGAACACAAGGCATATCTTCTGGGGAGCAGGTGGTGTCCCACGCAAAGTCCCGAGGAAGGGATTAACTCGAACCTGGATTGTGAATGCGGTTTACAAAAGGAGGAGGACAAACTAAGGATCCAAGGTGGGGAATTCAGTGATGTCCATGAGTTCACGTGGATGGCTAAGTTCAAACTTTTTGTTGGGACCTTTAAGGACGAAGATGGGAAAACCAAGGATAAGTACAAATTATGCGGAGGCTCGGTTATCAATGATCGAATGCTCCTTACCTCGTAAGCATTTATGTGCCTTAGCATATAATACAAAAAAAAAACTCCCAACTATTCCCAACTCCGGCACTTGTGGATGCATTTAAAATTGTAAGGTAAAAAGAAAAGCATATTCAATGTTCTCACATTTCTCCATTGTTTGATTTATAATATGCAGAGCCTCGTGCTTCGTCCGGCGAATAGCAGAAAATGCCTCAAAAGAAAATTTGGACAAGCATGTGATACATTTGCGTGCGGTTTATGCTGACGAAGCATTTGACAATTCTATGAATCTTCGTTACCATACAGTGCATGCAAAGGAGGTAATCTTCCACCGGGCCTTTCCGGAGCAAAATCCAGAGTACGCATATTTCATTTCATATTTACTACTAATCAGCAACGTACGTTGCCAACGCAAAAACTAAAATAAAAACAAACATAACTTTGTTACGTTCCTAAACAATTAATTTTGACTATCTTTTAAACAGTCGCGGAGTTAACTACGATATTGGTAATTAATACCTAATATTATTTTTATGCCTACTAATGTCCCTGTACTTAAGATTAATACAATTTAAATCATAACTAAACGGGACTATGACTGCTAAAATGGAATTTTAAATTGTGAGTAGCATTGGTCGTCCTACAAGAACCGTTGGTATTGGGTAAAGACACTGCTAAGCATAAACGGATTGTTCCCATTTGTCTCCCCACGCCGGGATATCTGAAGGGGGTCATCGGCCAGTCTGCTACCGTTGTGGGATGGGGTGCAGTCAACTTAAGCGTAAGATACGATCGCCGATCACGCACAGTTATAATTGTCCATCAAAAGTTGAGTAGTTTAGTTAAATAGACTTTGTGAAATCGGATGTTTGTGTGCGTTGTTTTGGTTATTCAGGTTTATGACTCAACGTATACCGGAAAGTTGAAGAAATTAGAAGTCCCCATTCGTCCATTGGTGGAATGTGAAGGAGTGGACCCGCAGGTCAAAGGCAATTTCCGAGGCTATCACCCTACAGACACGAAAATATGTGCGACTTGGATGAATCCCCAAAAAAGCGTTGAGGAGGTAAGGCTTCTTACTTGCTTTAGTTAGTTTAATTGGATTAGTTGAATGGGTTGCAATAGCTATTCCATTTCCAGGGAGACACGGGAGGTCCCCTTATGCATCTAAAGGGGAAGAAGTTTACCCAAGTTGGGATAGTTAGTTACCCCAATAATTGTAAGTCAATTAAAATTTATATGATAGAAGTACGTCATATATGATGACAATTCGTAACTATTACGGTTTTATGGTTTATAGCCGCTGAGGATACAAAAAATATTTACTATGCAAACGTGGAAGGTAAGCACTTATAATTTTGGGGAATGAATTATCCATGCTTCACCAGTCGACAGTTGAAACCTTACCTTGGTTTTTGTCTTGCAGCGCTCCTGCCATACATTTACTATCATTCGAATAAAAATGGTGCCCAGTATTGCAAAAATTAGAAGGGGATAATAATAGCCGTAAACGGAAATGATTATTATGTTGACGAGAATGGGAAAATTAATTTGGTAATAAAGTAATTATAACCCAGCATAATACTCTTTTAGTATAATTATTTATTTCGGCTGTTCATATTTCCCATTTGACTATCCTTGAAACTGAACCTCTCCACTCTCCTGGGAGCAAGACAATCTGGAATCAATTTATAATTAATAAAGATCAATCTTCCTTTTTTTGAAAAATGTGCGCACTCATTTCGTTTATTGCGCATCATTGTTTGCGAAGTTCAAGAAATTGACATGTTTTGGTGCTTGACAGCTCAATGTTACACAATGGGATGGGAATAAGAAGATATGAACTGTTGGCATCATGGTATCCGGTTTTTGAGCGATTATTGTGAGTCCCGAATTTTTTTATTTTTTTTTGTTAGAGTTTACGCAATCGAGCGAATCAAAAATGTATCGCGTATATCTCAATCCAATATTCTATTTTGTTAACCCTAAAATGAATCATCATCATTGCCGCAAAGAGAGGTTGTGAAGTGCAAAGTAGATCCTGATTTTTTCAAATACATGTAACAAAATTATGTTTTGAATTTACTTGTGATTCGATATTTTAGAAGAATCACTTTCTAGAACTGTCGAACGTTTGACAAGTGTATCATAGGCTTAAAACAACAGCTAATAGTGTACAACATTTATGCTTTATCAGGTGACCTTTTGAAGTGAGATATTTTTTGACTGATATAATTGGCCAATAGTTTTGTTGCGCATTGTATTTCAATACCATAATTCAATGAATAAATTACCAAGCCATCTCAATACTTGTCTTCACTCCATTTTCGGTTAATGTATCAAAATTATGCTTTTAATATATTTGTATCTACTTGTGATCTGATATTATAGGAGCAAAACAAACTATGTAGTACCACTCAAACATTGAGTTACTCTCATATCTCAAGAACCATTTTCTAGAATGACGAAGACATTTATTGTTACACTCCATAAGGTTGAATTTGTAGCTATCATAACCACGTATCTGCAAATAGACGAGGAAATGAATGGAATAGCTTTGAAGGATACATTTTCCCAGTGGGTAGTTGTTGTTTTTCCCGTGAATATGTAATCCTTTGAGAGCATGTTGATTTCGTGCATTAATCTTTCTGAAAGGTTTTGCGTAGCTCTAAAACCTTGACGCCAATATAATATCTACTCAAATACGTGGCAACTTTGTCTATCATCATGTTTTGGAGGGAAGTCGCATCTAGAATATACCTGGATTTGGATGTAGAACTCTATGACCTTCCGACTCAAGACATGTTCCCAGTCACGAGCCACAAAATGATCCATAAATATTTAAGAAAATGCTGTCGTTCCCCAAATTTCCTCTACATTTTATTTCTCGTACCCTTTGCCAAATTACAATTCTTTGCCTTAGCAAATACCTATTCATCTATTGACTTAGTAGGTCTCAACTCACTTAGGACGAGAAGATGCCTTGTTTTCGTTACGAATTTTGTTGCTGTGGATCTGGTTGGTAGTGAACTACCAATCATCACTTGTAAGTCATTGCAAAAATTTAATGTTTCCTTTCCAAATAGTTTTTATCACTCATCCACCTAATTATTAAATTTTGCGTCCAAATGTTCCAGACCATCCAATGGATATGTCTGAAAGCAGTAATGGCAGCCATTCAACGTTTTACCGATTTGCCATCCAAACCCGACCCTGGAGCTGCCAAGTGGAATTGGACCTCTTTCCATCACAACGTGCCCAATACAAGTATCATCTATTTGATTTTGAGGAAAGGCTTGCCGGAAACAAATTCGACGAGGACTTTTGGTCTACCCTCCCTAGCAGGGCTTCAAGAATTCATATTTTTGTCCTATCGTCGACATCCCACATTGATGATGACGAAGCTAATATATCTGGAATTGGAAGATGGCAGCTTATCCGACGTTTAATGAAAAGAGTCAGCAATCAACGCAGGAGATTTTCCACTAACATAGGCTTTTTCTTACAATTAGTCGATGTTGCTACTCAGTGTATTGCAGCTACTGGGTCCGTGAGACTCAATGCATTACATCATATTATTCCAAGCCCCTGTACAGGGTGTATAACGATAGGTTCTGGCTTGTACATTTCACAGGCTTACGTTCCCTTGAACCTTTCCGATTTATATAAGGTCATTAGAAAGGCCTCCTCGTGGCACGACGCTTGGGAGATATTATACAACAGCAATATAGACAACAGGCAGATATATGACAAATTTTCTAGTTGCGAAAACGTTCTGACCCATCGCCAATATCCTCTTCGCCAATTAATTGACTTTGAACGCAGGGGGAATGACGATTTGTTGGCAGATGTTGTAGTTCATCTGTGGACATCCATCATGAAAAACTACAGTTATTATGCCAGCGTCCAAGGAAAGAGCATGACTTGTGTTAACGGGAAAACATACAAGGGAAGATTGCGTTACCCTCACCCTCACGACAATAATATTCAACTGGTTGATTTTGCTTCAAAAATCTCTGTGAAGTTTGGAAGAGCTCGGAAGATCCATCTACCCATGTTCGTCCCAGACGAGTTCAACTCTCTCCAATTTGTCACTTGCGGAGTGAAAGGTTTCCAGCCATTTGCGTTTTCGGAACTGCTGAGCGCCTACGACTGCTATATTTGGATCTGCATAATAGTTTTTCTGCCACTTGTATTGATTCTCTGGATAGTCTTATCAGAATCCTCTGGGAAGACGAATTTCCTTTCGAAGATGTTGTCATTAGTGAAAGTCCTACTTGAACAAGGGAATCCTTTCCCGGATCGCATATTTCAAGCAAATAACCCGATTCGATTTCTGTTGGGGGTATTCTTGCTGGTTGGAATTATCTTGAGCAATTGTTACAAAAACGACAACGTCACAGACATGATTGCGCCCAGAGTACCTCTGAGATATGGGATGCTGGAGGAGTTGCTCAATGACAGTTTCAGAATTTACACTAGGACGAATCTCATAAACTTTGACAGAGAGCATTGGCACCCGCTAAAATTGTTCAACTCAACACCTTGGACAAGCAGCTTTTCTTGGGAGGAGCATAAAGTTAGGGTGTCAAATCGGTTTCATACGAGTTCGGAAGTGGCGATGCTACAAACTGATGTTGACAAGATGCACTATTATGAAAGCGATAAACATATTCGGTTTAACAATATGATGTATGACATAACAGAGTTGATTCCCGGAAATCTATTGAAAATCGTCGTAGAACGGTTCAAATTGTGGAAGCCCGATTGGTACTCTCAAATAATGAATACTCGGAAGGAGGAGTTAATGGGGATGCTTCAACAACGCTATTTTGGAGTTGAACATGTGACGCTGCTAAACTCTCTGAGGAAATGCAATAAGACAGCTCTAGTAACTCGACCAAGCATAGCAAATAATTACGAAAGGTGGTTGGACAAGCAAGGTGCATATATCGGGAAGGAGTTATACCTTCAATCAGGATTCCAGTTTCAAGTTAGAGGCTTGATCAAGCCATGGACTCTTTTGAGGTTGGCCTATTTCAAAGAGTCGGGGATACTGGAAAGATGGTTGAACATTTTACATGTCATTTCTATTTCTGGAGCGAATTCACGCAGGGGAACTTCATGGTCTTGGGAGGAAACAAACACCTCTGTGGTTTCCTTGGGAGGGAATATCCTCGTAATATTTTCACTTCTTGGGGGTGGGTTAAGTTTGGCTATTGTAGGTTTCCTCTTGGAACTGGCGATGTCAAAGGGGAATACTGTTTGTGAATGCGGAGGAGTAGTCCTAATTTTAAGTGGCGGATTAATTTCGGTCGTGCATGTAAATTAGAGTGGCAATTCCAACGTGTTAAGCATACGTAGTCTAAGCAGCAATAATGGTAACTGTAAATTGACAAATATTTTTTCCCGCAGTATACTAATCTCGACAAAATTTTATTTAAGAAGTAGGATAGGATAACTACTAATTTGGCTGCAAAGGAACACAGTTACGAGATTATCACACGCAGATCAATCCGGTCTCACGAATAGTTTCTACGTCATCCATCATAAAAATAATGAATCAATAACAAAACATTTGACTAATTTTTCATTCACTTGAAAAATCAATCCAATAAACATGAGCTAAAACTTACGTGGTGTTTCCCTGTCTTATGTGGACTGGCTCCCTTTGCCCTTGTCATGGCACAGGCGTATCTTCGATATTTAGTAGTATCAGTTGGTATGTATGAAATGGCCGTATTATTTGCAGGGACAATGGCTACAAGACCATATTCGGCATTGCTAAAATAGTCAAATCGAAAGTTGGAACGATCAATTTCCCCGACATCTTCTGAATGTCCTCCTTCCTTCTTAACTGCGCTGCCATCCTTTTCCCATATGAATTGGAAGTGGGTGTCGTAAAAGAAAGCTCCAACCCAGAAGGGATCTGACGATGAAAAGATCATTTTAAATTCGAATTCGTATGTAGGCATAAATGTACTAATCTAATATAATCCTAAGTTCACTATAAAAATTAAAAAATTATCGTACTCGAGTCATTTTTTGGGAGAGTCAAATTGCGATCATTTCGTATGGCCAATGCAACTGCGCGGTGCATCCTTGTGCTATTTATGGTCGGCGGCTCCCACTCATCACCCAACAAATTACACTTAAGGAAGGTGTCCTCAAATGTCGCCTGTTTGAAATCAGATATTGTTATTCTGATTCATTTAAGAACAGAATTAACATAGTTAACATAGAAGTAATGAACAAATCATGAATGATTACGTAGATTCCAGCGTCGCTCAACCAAATTGACGGAATGGCCTACAAAAAAAGCATCGAATTTTGTTAATGTTAACGAACATGTTTTTACAGTTTTAATTTTCGGATTGTTCAGTTTTGCCTTGGCCCCAGTGACGTCGCTAATTATATATTCGGTCCCATTGTGAATTTTGGAGGATTTCCTTATTTCCAGGTTTGCTGCAGCCAAAGCAAGAAGAGAAACTGATATTAATTGTGAGAATCCGTATTTGGCCATAGTTGCAAGTACTGCTCAGCAATCTCCAACGGGGCCCACCTGACCTTGACACGATAGGAACAAGTTGGCTCCAAAAACAAGGTCACGAACGCTGGGGATGATAATGATGTCGTGTCGGGGTATGCGACTATGAGCGACTCGTTCTTCAGGAACCGGAACTGTTTGGAGGATGCGGGATTTGTTCAGACGAATTAGTGATAACTATTCAACGTATCAGAGATCCAGCTCAAGATAAATATCTTTCCAACCAAACTGAAAACCAAATGCTAACTAGTTATTTGTCTTGCATTGTTTAATTGACAGGATGCTTTAGTTATCGCAAGGATTTAATGCGTCATGTCACAGATTTTATGTTTCCTGGATTGGGTTTCTTGAACGAATGAACAATGGGATTGGTTTACGACAGGTTGATAAATGATGGATATCACTAACCATTTCATCGGAATATGTCTGACGTATACTTAAGTTCTGGCAGCAATTTAATTCAACCGAACAGGGTCCTATCATAAATTTAGGATAAAAGCGGTTTAAGATAAAATGTATTCAATTCAAATTTATTTATTTATTTTTATTCTCGTCATCATCAGTCAAGACACCATAATATGGAGAACATCAGCTAATTGTATCCTCTTGGCTTTTCGCTTCCGTTTGTTTCTGATTCTTAATTATAATTTTTACGGAGGCCCCTGCTACAATGTGTTGATCATTCCAAAGAGTCGGGGATATTGGAAAGGTGGATGGATATTTTATATGTTGTTTCCATTTCGGTAGCAATTTCATTATCTAGGGAGGAGGCAGATAGCTCAGTGGTTTCTCTGGGTGGAATCATTCTCATAATATTTGCTTTTCTTGGGGGTGGGCTAATTTTGGCTAGTTTAAGTTTCCTCTTGGAAATTACCCTATTCAATGGTTAGTTTGTTTGCGAATATAAGGGAGCAGTTTTAATTTTAAGCCGTGGATTAAATTCTCTAGTTCATGTAAACTAGAATAGAATTCCCAACATGTAGCAAATGCGCCTTAATTGCTTTGCTTAATATTGTGATTGCAATTTGCCAAATAAATTACACTTTTCTGTGAATAAGATTGTCCTCTTCAAAGTTCTTAAGTGAAAATAGATTAAATGATTTATTTTGTCTAATAACATTACCACACCACACCCACAGTGAAAGCCAGTCATCGTCATCCATTTTCTCCTATACTTTTAGTTGTGATCTTGTGTCAAATTGTCTTTCTTAATATGTCATTTGTCAACTTACGTATTATTTTTACAAAACCATTTGGTATACACTGTTCAAACATGTCACATTATGTGACTCACATAATCTATAAAGGATAAACATTTTCTTCTACACAAATTTGTATTACTTTAGCTTCTCAAAAATCTTGTCTTCTTCTTCAGGTTGAAGAGGAACTCAACGCACTTCAATTAAATCGGCAAAAGATAACATGAGTTGTAATTGTATCGTCATATATGGCAAAGCAGTAGTGACCTGAAAAATTCCACCCAACCATAATCATAATCAAATTTCAAGTTGATATGTTTAAACATGACAGTTTCCGACAGTGACGACAAAATCATGCAAGTTGTGAACACTGGAAATGTTTCAAGTGGCTTTATAAACTTAAGATACTTTTTAAAATGGTGATTTACTGACAATTTGTAATGACTTGTGACTCCTTTGATCATGTCATGTCGATCGTCGTTCATTTCCGATTTAGACTATTCTTGAAGTTCTCAAGAACTATATTGATACATACACTGAAATTCACTTGAGTTGTTTTTCTTCTGGTGTAGTTAGGTTTTGAAGTCAACAACATCATTGGCGCTTAAACTGTTTCGTAGGTATGCAGAAATTCCATATCTACACATACTGATGCGTAATCAAAAAGGTCATTGTTAAAATTCCCCACTCACATATCGTGTAGCTAATTCCAAGTTCGAAAGAAAATAACTACAATTAAACTATAATCCTGTCAATTATGGAAATGTTACGAAATACCAGGCATTTGCAGTACGCAATTCAAATTCTGCTCATCATGTCTATCGTCCCAGGAAATTTCAATGTGCTTGCGACGATTATTAATTCACGGAGATATGTAAATCCAGTTCCCAAGGCGCCCATTGATTTAGGAGATTTCAACTCATTGGAACCATACAAGTGCATAGTTTTCATCACCAACTTCGCCAAGGTTGATGTTGTTGGAGGAAAGTTTCCGGTCATAATATGTAAGTCAATTTATGGACTAAATCAAGTCAGTGGTAAAAACTGCTCTGAATATATATTTTAATGCGTAACTCAATTAATACTTGACTACTTCCCATAAAAAAATTTAGATGGCAGAATTCGTCCGAAAAAAGAGTATACCAGATTCTGCGTTGTCTCATATTTCTTCGGGTTTGTCCTACGCTCCCGCCCATGGAACTGTCAATTGGAGCTTGACTTGTTCCCTGATAGAGTCGACAACAATGAATGCAATATTTGGGAGTATGAGATGAGGTTGGCTGGAGAGGAACACGACTTTTGGTCTATTCTCCCATCAAGGCTCCCTTCAATCCATATTTTTGTTGTGCACCCCAATTGGGATTATGATTTGATGACCAACTATTTTCGAGGGATAGTCCTCCGTGCCTGGATGGAGAAGGGAATAACACGCTGGACCAGTCTCAGGAAAACGAGGAACAAACGATTCTTTCTTTTCCAAGTCAGGCAATTTCGTGACGACCGTAAGACTCATCTCAGCCAATTACAAGACATCAGCCCCTATCATCAATGTCTGGAAGTGGACTGCGAATTCTCAGAAATGTCTATACAATCCAGCCTTGAGTTTCAGTCAAGGAATTTGCCAGAATTGTTCTGGACGGTCAAAAAGGAGTCGGCAGGTCATGCCTATTGGGAAATACCTTTAGAAATCATTGGCATTTTAGGAGGTGATAATATTGTCAAGCAATTTGCCAACTGCCGGAATGACTTGAGCCATAATGCCATTACAAAATTCAATCGATCATTTGGAAAACAGGGAAACAGCCATATATTGGAACAGGTTATTGTTCACGGCTGGATTACAATATTTCAAAACTACAGTTACTATTACAAAGATGCGGACACCGGTCGTTTCGTCAAATGTGTGAACGGGATCGCCACCGAAGAAGATGTCCAGTACCATGATGACTATAATAAATACTTCCCACCGAAGTTATCAGTTAAGTGGGGCAAGGCCAGGAAGATCCATTTGCCAATATTTGTTCCCGATCCCTTC
>JAQIXQ010000570.1:0-25648 GCA_034700485.1 Pseudosinella alba
AATTGACAGCAGGACATAAATAATTTTAGAGTATGGGAATACGTAATTATCCCATGCCTATATATGAGCTGTGAGTTTAACACTTTCCTTCACTCCATCCCGTAATAGTTCACACTCGCCATAATTAAGTGCGTTTAGTGTCTGTCAAAATGTCTGAGGAAAATGATCACTCATTCCTTTCCAACTGTTTTAGGCTGACGATGATGGTGATGATGATGGCATGACGCTGATGAACGTGTTAAACTTGATTTAAACAACTAAATTAGTTTTTATCCATTATCCCCTTCATCAACAAAATTCCCAGCATGGCCATTATGATCCCCTCCTCCACCATTGTGCTAAGCGGAGTCAATTAATTTTGATGATCCATTCGCGTCAATTGCACATTGAGTGCGATGGGGAGAAGGGGAAAGCAAAGGAACTTGCTGGGATTGTTCATCACCACCTCACATCTCTCTTTCACTTTCTCTTCGGGTTTCAATCAAAATGAATCTTTCTTTTCGGTAGGGAATAGTAGAGTGGAAGGAGGAACTTTCTCTGAACAAAAAGTATAAAAGGTGATGGGATAATGTTGATGATGTTGATGAGATGGGGATGATGATGTGCTACAAATGTCAACAACAGATTTTCTACAAAGTGTGGAAGAAGTACCGAATAAGTATGTGCCTAACTCCACTCATATGTCCCCCTCCGTCCCAACCCAACCTACTTGATCATCAAACTTATCCTTTCTTCTTCCATCTTTTATTTCCATTCCAGCCAGACAGGTAGAAAATCGGAGGCATATATGGCTATATGGAGAAAGCGTGGAAATTGCGGGTAATAAAAATGGGGACTGATGTGTGCGGAGGCTCCCCATTGTTGACTGGAATCTGGAATCCTCATATCCTAACCATCATCATCATCGTCCTTTCCCTATATTCCAATCCTCTTAGAGTGAATGTTCCCATTCAATGAACTTTATTCGTTTATTACAGTATTTCTCATCACATCATCATCAACATATCATGTTCATCACGCGCTTTCTCCTCATATCCCATATCCCATTACATATCATATTATTACAATGAAGAAAATCACTTTGCTATCAACATCCTTTCTCCCCTCCACATCATTTCCACATTAGCTTATGACTACAACCTTATTATACAACTCCGCTCTCAGACTTTTCCCATTATGTACATAAGTAATGTAGCATAATAATGCCATGCCATGAACTTACTTACATCACACTTAACTTAACTTGCTCCCCTTTCACTTCCCCATTCATGTTGGAATCATATTATGGTAGTTGTGTGAACATGCTTGGTTGGGGGAACAAGAAGATGAAGATCGAGTGGCGGAGGAGAGGAAGAGGAACAAGGAACAACCAAAAACCAAACTTGCTTGGAAGAAAGTCGGCCAGGCCAGACCAGGCCAGCTTTCCATTACACATGTTTAGTGTAGCATGCAAGTGATGATGCCTTTCCAAACCAGCCC
This sequence comes from Pseudosinella alba, assembly GCA_034700485.1. Classification (NCBI taxonomy): domain Eukaryota; kingdom Metazoa; phylum Arthropoda; class Collembola; order Entomobryomorpha; family Entomobryidae; genus Pseudosinella; species Pseudosinella alba. The sequence goes on from JAQIXQ010000570.1 coordinate 1,480, forward strand.
GAACAAACCAAGTCCGTGTCCAACCAAGAGAAAGCATGAATGGGCCGAGAGAATTCCTTAATTATGTGGTGGAGAAGTGAGGAGGCACATGGAAAGAGGGAGAAATAAAAAGAGTACATAGCAGATCTCAAAAGGATCCATACATGGCCATGTACAACACAGTTGAGAACAAGTGGAAATGAAGGGGCATCCTGATGATAACGATCCAGTTCCATTATGGGTGAATGGAGAATTTTTCACAAGAAAAGAGATTTTTTTCTTAGTTAGTTTCTTTCTGGAATCTTTTAATGGATCAAAGCCCTTACCCAGCTTGGAACTGGTTACATTACGGGTGCAATCAAAAATACAGTTAAATAGGTAGTTAAAACATTACCAGGGAAAATATGCAGTTTTCTGGAGGCTGTGAGGCTATTGACCCGTTTCCATTTGCAAATTCATGCAGGCAGAGAGCCGACGAACGATTCTCTAAAATATTTATCAGGGAAAGGAAGGTGTTTCCCTCCCGTTCGAATTTCTCGGAATCCCCATTCCCTTTATATAACCCTGCCATATAATATTACATGACAGCTAACAGACATTTTATTTATACTTTTGTCTGTGTGACTGTGAATGGGAATAAAATATATTATACCATAAGGCTTGCCTTGGCGGTGGCAACACTAACATTTAATTTATTTATTATACATCTACATCACATACCCAAATACTTCAGAGTTGGGGAGGAGGAGGAGGAAAGGAATGTATAATTTATTGGTCTTAATGCCTGCGCACACCTATTTAGTAGTCTTTACACTCCAGCCTTTTTTATTACGGTTGAGCCCCGGGATATATCTTCCCTATTCCCGGGAGAGGCTCTTGGGACAAACAACAGACATTGGAGCGGAGGAGGAAGGAATAAAGGAGAGTCTTTTTTATGAACCTGGTTTCGGTTTGTAAAACTACTAAACCTAGTTACTACTCTGATGATCATGATGACTCTGCACGGGTGTCGGGAATTCGGGATGATGATGGTAATGGTGTCTCCTTTACAAGAAAAAAAATCAAACGCTCATCTTGTCACTTTTTTCTACTTGAAGGAGCGAGAAGGGAACGTTTGATTCGCACTCGCCGTAAAAACTTTAAAAAGCCTCAAATCACGTTTCCATCATCATCATCGTCAACATCACCATCATTATCATCATCTCTTTCCTTTACTGGTGGAGGTGGCGGCAGAGTCGGTGTGGCAAAAGAAAAACGAAAGGAGGATATATGTTGGCATTGGCAAAACTCTTATCTATCTTTCGTATCAGCCACATCATCATCATCATCGTGATCATCATTGCTCCACTCGACTCCAACTCGAGCATTTTCCTTCTCTCCTGTAAAAGGGGGACGTGAGGAGGAAGTCTTTCATGGAGGAAGTTAAAGACCTGATTCCTCACCCAACCCACTCTAATGAACATCTCCTTCTATCCGATCCTGCTGATCTCCTCATTTTCCGTTGGAGTTTGAGAGATCCTAAGAAGGGTTTCGTTAGGCCCATATATGTCCTGTACCATGTAAGAGTGTTAAGTTAAAAGTGTGGAGGTGGATGGGAGTTTAGTAGGTGATAAGAACGGTTCAAGCAAAGCTTATTTCCTCTCTCTTAAAAAAGCTCAAAGGGTGCCTATTTGTGTGCCTCTCTCCTTCAACTGGTTCCCTCCACCAAATCGGTAATACATTTATTATTTTAAAGGTAGGTGGAGGTGAATTAGATGGAAATTCGTATGTTCTTATATACTCCTCCAACTCCAATCAGCCCCCGTTATCACATCAGTATAACGAGGGCCAATAATAAATGTCAGGTTATTTTTCTCTTCAAACCTTCTCGACTCCCGATCTCGACTCTCCAAGCTTGTCTTTGCTTATATGTCCCTTGTATAGAGAGGGGAACGTGCTCTTTTCAACTTTTCTCCCACCACCACCGCATCACTTCATTTGTGCCAATATCTGACAGCCTTTAAGAAGAGCAAATGTTGACAGAAATAATTTTCACAAATTACTTTCCCACTAGGAGAATTAGTAAAGTTATTTCCTACTGGGGAATATAAGCGACTTATAAGGGGGTGGAGGATAGATATATGGGATGGAGGAGGATATCGGTCAGATTAGAGAAATGATATGATGACGCTGTTGATGATCGTGGTATGGCTTGGTACGGATTGGAGTTGGAGGTGACGCTGATACGCAGTTATGATAAGGTGGAGGTTGTTAGCTATGCTATGATAATATATGATATGACATGATATGAAGTTGATGATAAGGATGGGAATGGGAAACATATATGGCCATATTACTAGTTAAATTATCTGCTGTAATATATGTGACAATTATTATTACTCTCCTTCTGTGTCACATTTCCGGAGTTGGTTTGGTTTGGCGCAAGGAGATCCGGAGACAAGATTAAGGGATTGGAGTGGAATGAATTAGGATAGCAGTTCATTAACAAGGAATCTCAATGACTCCTCAGGAGAGATATTTATTTAAATATGGTTGATAAATCACCAGCTCCGTTTATGAAATCAGGTGGAATTTCAATCCAGAGCCAGAGCCAAGCCATTTCCATCCACCCGTCCATAAATGCAATGTCACCATCATCCCAGTTGAACTGCTCTATACACCATTTTCTCAGCATCTTGAATAAAACAGAGCTCATTTCTTCTGTCAATTTGCAAATATCTCTGAGAGTTGGAATTAAGATAAGTAAAAGGTCTGATAGAATGCATGCATCCAAGCACTGCTATATCCCAAGTAGTGTTTCAGAGGCAATCTAATATATCACGGAGAGAATTCCTCCACAGCTTTTCCAAACCTTCAGTACCAATTTATCTTTTGAAATTGGAATAAATGACATGAAAGCACATGACATTCACACACCATATCATAGCATATATTCCATTTTCTCTCTGGTGTAATGTCATATCGTTCCCCCTACATATTCCCTTCTTTCACTTTATGTGATGATAACAGGACTGTCGTCACGAAGTAAACATTTTTTATTCCTGTATCAAGTCACGAGAGATAGATTTGAATCTCTCTCTTTACTAGTGTATGAATGTGACTCCTCGTGTGGGTAAACAGTTTCAAGTGCTTCACATTCACGATACATAGTCATAGACATAGACACGCAAATTAAGTCATAGGCAGAGTAGCAACCAAAACCAAGCCATCTCTACGTCTCCCCTGATTTCATCATGGTGAACTAAACTGGGAAATGAAAATTCCTTTCCCGTCTTTATGACTATTTTTCAGGGAAGGGAGTATAAAAAAGAGTAAACAAAATTACATTCATATAAACAAGTATGGAGTAAGTAGCAACAAGTCCATCCCAGCACCATCACCATCATCATCATTCCAATCTCAACTTCATTCCACTAGATTATGACATGGGGAAATGGGCCCAGATGGAAACTTTTTCATAAAAATTCATTTTTTTCCTTCCTTCTATTTTTTCTATATAAATATTCCAGCCAAGCCAAACCCCGTCAAGCCCTTCCATTTCCATACTTTTGCTACAATAATGAAACCAATAAGTCAGCAAATACACAAGTCATAAAAAGAGTCGTTGTCGTCGTTGGCGAAAGAAAAAAATATCCTCGTTTGCTAACTCCTGTCTCGGGAAACAAATCTAAAACAAAAAGAAAGTAACAACCATCCCAAGAAAAAAAGTGGCAACTGCAACCCACATGTACAGAAGAAAGTATTTTCACTCCCAAGTCATACATCTTAGCACTCGTGTATATTTCCTAATACAGCCATAATATTATTTCTCTTCTGCTTTCCCCCCATCACATTACTTATTCCCATTCTCATCTCAACTTAACCAACTACTACGTACAAACTACAAGGGAAAGGATAGATGACACAAAAGGGAAAGAAAAATATCATTTCATTTTCATACAGACGCACATTTACAACTTTCCCCATTTTTATATTCCGACTACAAGGAAGCATAAAAAAATGGAAAGAACTAGGGAAAGTTGCTGGAGATAAAAAGTTCCCCCCGAAAAAAATTATTCCTTTCGCCCTTTCTGGTTTCAAAGATGGAAGGATTTTTCTTTCGTTTTTTTTGCACAAAAAACTTTTACTCCTTCAGAGGAATCGTGCCTGGCAATGCATGCTCCCACTCAACTCCACTTCTCTCATCGTTAGTCCCTTATAAAGGCGCAAAGTACTTAACCAAACCAAGTAGGGAGAGAAAGGAACACAACAATTTGTCGAAACCAAAAGGTTAGATTTCGGATTATATTATTTTTTCTGGAGAGAAGAAGAAGGAGAAAAAATCCTTCTTCTCCCTTTCGGTCTCTCGATATAAATGGCATTTTTTTTGCTCTCCATGAACATGTATTTGCCTCCAAGCCAAAACTTTTATTTTCTCCACTCAACAAAACAGAGAAAAAAGAGAAAGCTTTCCTTTTTGTTATTAGAAGAAGAGGAGAAAGCTATACCTGAGGAGACCTGAGACCTAAGCCATTGCATTCTTACATCCAAGGTTTTTTTCTCCCTTACAAGCCAAACAACACCACACCAGCACCAACAACACCGATATGTATCATTTGATAAGGTATGTGTTGGCATAAGAGAAAAAAAAGTTGGATATTTCCGCAGAAATGCTAGGGCTATTTATCAAAATTTTATCGAGACAGGAAATCGAAAGTATGTTTTATGGGTGTGTTCTCTTTCTCCCTTCTACCCAGGAGGAGAGAAAGTATTTCAGTAAACATCTACAATCTACACCTTCCTCCTTTCTTCTTCCTCTTCCACAGGAATACATTATTATTACCCATATATTATTTATATACCTATATCCCTTCCTTCACATCATCATCATAAAGCTCACCTCATATCAAACGCAAAGCTTTCCCCCAGAATTATTGTCCTTAGCCAAAGCTAAACCAAGAACCACGTACCTTATAAATTATTATAACATTTACGAAATATGTAGATACAAAATATGTACAAATGTCCATAATTCTTTCTCCTTTATAATACTAATACTCAAATGTAATTTCCCATATTTCTTTCCCCCTCCTCAACCTTTCCTATTTGGAATTGGAGGGGAGGTAGGGATGGAACTGACCTTGGTGTGATATGATGTGACAGGTACAGGGGGAGAAAAAGGGGCCTACTAAACCAACATCATACACCAGCCATAAAAATAAAAAATCTTTTATTATCCTTTCTCACATGTCATATGCCTCCTTGGTCCTCCTCCCCTCTCCCACACACAAAAATTCGGAAAGGGAACACAGGAACAATAACAAGAACAAACAATATGTTTGTGTGTGGGAGAAATGAGAAATGATTCAAAATAAATGTATGTATAATCATTTCACTTTTCCCTATCATAATTCATAATTCATAGAACATTCGATATATTTATACCCACCCTTGCGAAATGCTGTTATGCACGCATTTCCTATATGCACACCACACGCCATATTGGACAATATTGCTCATGTGTGGGCTGTAATCTAATGATGCACTCACTCCAAAAACCTCTGCAATATAACATGATATGACATATTATGCCAGTATAAATATGAATGAGTTATACAATATGCAAAACTACTTGCCCTCTGGACAACTCCTTCAGAAAAAAATATTAGTCCCAATGGACTGACCTGGCCTGATATAGCTTTGGCATCATCATGACATAACCCATTCCTTTACCTTACGTCTTGTGGTGTGGTAAAAACCACTATCCCTATCGCCCATATAACCCGGGATAATATTCTTTATTGTGCTATTTTTTCTGTTAGATCATGATGATTATTATTATGATTATTGCTACAGTTATGACTGCATTGTTACTTACGGGCTAATATGTTTTATGTTTTTGTGACTGTATTTCTTTTCATATAGTCCGTGTCCATCTTCCTTGCCCCTGTCGGGTCGGGATATAGAAAGGAGGAGGGGAAGAGGAAAATAGAAAATGGAATAAAGGCAAGAAAATTCCTGCTAAGCTAATGTAAATTGTCTCGCCTGTCTGACTACCTGCCTCTGCCCAGGTGACCCCACCTCTTTTACCACATAAACATCAACATGATCGGAGTAATCATAAAAAGGTACATAAATATCTTATGTAAACTTGTTTATTTTAGTTAGAGCAGAAGTTATAAGGGAGAAGCCAAAACCAAACCGACCATCAACATCATCATCATCATCACCGCCACCACCACCCACTCATTCAAAAAGTTATTCCAACAATTTCACTTGAGAAAGACATTCCATTTTTATGATATGATGATGATGACGAGGTTTGCATAAGGTTCACCTTGGAATCCCTCAGCCATGAAATGAAAACATATATTTTTTTTTCTCCTGTGGATGGAGGGAAATTAGCAATTTTTTAATGGGCCCTGGAAGAGATAGATCAACAGTAATGGGTAGATTAACGAAATGGATTATTGCCATAACATAACCCTCCATCCAACTCCAACTCCAGCCCAGGCCATGTTTGATGTGGTCAATGACATCCCCCTGACATTTTATTTGTAATAGAGGAAAGTTGACTTTCTTTTATGAGTGGTGTGGTCCCACCTATGTAGAACGTATGGAGTCTTGACTCGACTTGACTTGACTTTCTCATTCTCATATTATATTATTATTTTTCAAAGGCGGAAAGGGCATTACAACAGAAAGGCAAGCGTTCATAAAAGGTTTCCAATTATCCCAAAAATGCTATTAACCAGCATGCCACACTGGATGATTGACTTTACTCCGGGAGAAAATTATGGATCGGGATACATTTTGCACTTTATAAAATAAACATGTGGGATTAGTCCCCACACAACCTGCTAACTAATAAGGACTACAGGCAATTTCCCCCCAGTTCATAATATTCATTTGGGAGGGCTGTCTCTGTCTGGCTGGATGGAATATTGGATGGAGAAAGCAACAGTGGTGGGAGTGGGACAAGTGCTCACTTGTCATTCATGGTCAATATGAAGCTGAAGGTCTTATTATAAGTATATTACCGGGTAAAATGTAGGTAGGAGGTACTTCAACACAGTTGCATGACCACATATACTGTATCCTCTGGAGCAGCAACAGCAGCAGGGGAGCTCAAAGTCAAAAGCAGGATGGCCATTTAGCCCCCCACTTCACTCCAAAAGCCCATGTGTATATGTAGCTATGTGGTTTTTACGACTGTTACTACCAAGTACACGAGTGGTGTCATGTCATGTAAAAGCATTCACTCAACCTTGTTTTACGAGCCCCAACAATCCAAAACTGAATGAACGACAACAAAAGCCGTTATAGGTACATTAATGGCATGGCCTGGGTATGGTGCCATATTAGATGGTGGTACACAAACACACGTGGAAAGTAATAATTAAATGAATATATTACTTTATAATTGCCACCTCCTCTTTCTCTCTCCAAAGTCAAGCGTCAATCCAAACTTCCCCCTTTTATGTGTCGTGCTCGACCTATGTATGAGCTACGAAGACAATTTAATGTTAATTATGTGCCGTCTTTAAAAGTTGAAAATTTAATGCCCTCTCCCTGCATCATGCCATATATGTCCAATATAATAATTTTAATTTCCCCATAACATGTAAAAAAAAGTTTCCAGTAATCCAATCCAGTTCAACAAAAAATATTTAATTGCTGTATTTATTCCTACCCTCATTCATCCAGCTATGAAATAACAGTGGCCATATTTAATAATGAGGTCTTTTGTGTGATGCCATATCGCAATCTGATAATCGTCCTAATAAGTACCTTGCCACGATTTATATAGTGACTGAGGCTGTGTAATAACTCGCCAAACATATTATATGAAGGGGTGGGTTCGGAGAGGTGGACGGGATAAAATGATTTTGACTTTTACTAACTACTCCAAAATGCCAAAACGGGATATTGTAAAGTAGCCAGAGCCAGAGCTATGAAGTCCATTCCAGGCGGCCTGCTAAAGGGGCAGTAGAACCGATCGTGCCTCTAAATGTTTGATTGCGGCTTAAAGCCCAGTTCTCCCAACTAAATCTGTTATATCCATATTATTCCATCCATCCATATATAATGTAATAATACGGCTTAACTTACTTTTATTTAGTCGGAAATCTCATATAATTCATCCTATATGGGGAAAGTCGAAAGTATGCCATGTAAATATTAATACAGGTTAGGCTGGACTAGACCAACCACAAAGCATTGTCCTGATCCTGATTCCTGACTCATGGCTATAGTCGGAATCGGAACAATATAAAAAAATCTAGGCTCTCCAGTCAAGTCATGGAGAAAATCAAATGAAATATAGGTAAGTACAAAGTATATAAGTAATAGTAATAGTTTGTATTGTATTGTGCCGACTTTCTCCTCCCGACTATATCGCATGAGTGTACAGTTATTTCTATAAATCTAGGAGTTGAGTGGCCAAAAGCTCTAATCTTCCCTCCGTTGGTTCCGTTTCAACCAAAGCAAGGGGGTAATAATAACGCTTAGAGGAAATAACATTTATTTTCTTTTTTTCTTCTTTATCCAGATTCATATCCATAATATGAGTAGTTAGGTACTTACACAAGTATATGCATTCCTTATATTATAGTCCATTTTTATATGCTTTCTCCTCAACGGTAAAAAGTACAAATCTAGAGCGGATAGAGGATATTACCATGTCATAGTTGTAAAAGGGGCTATCCACATCCTTTGATATGGTATCGTATAAATCTCCATTTATTTCCCTTTTTTTCTATCCAGATATGGATGGATAAAAATCTATGTATGCATTTTCGGGTGATTTCTTGCTTTTGCTCACTCTCCAAGCTCGCAAATAATGGGTGGGGGTAGTGGGGGCTTGGGAACTCTCGCACACATCAAAGAAAAATTCCACTTTTTTTGCTTTATGCTTTCACTCTAATCGTAAGTCTAGTTGGTTATGTAGGTTTTTATACTTTATATGCTTTTGTGTGATGGTTGGATTGAAAGGACCATGCCATACCATACCATACCACAAGTTCATATAAGGAATTAAGGATTGGACTGAACATAAAAATCTCTGAAAAAAAAGGAAAACTTTCTCCTCATCTGAGTCCAGTCTAGCCCCTTTCCCTCAAAATGACGTAACAAAGAAGCACGACCACCACCACCGAAAAGAAAGGTTTATTGGGAACGGAGCATTATAAACATGTACACTTTTTGATATACGTATAATGATGAAATGGACATTTCAAATTCCGCTTTATAAAGAACTGAGCTGGTTGATAGCTGATCTGTTGCCTATTCCATGCCACGATAGGAATATCGCTTTATAGCCCACCAAAGAAGTTATTCAATTCATTCAAAGGAAAAAAAGGACGGTCAAAGCCTTCCAACAACGGACAAAGCCATATAAAAAGGTGGCGGGGATGATGATGATGATTGTGACCATTGAGAGAGTGGGCCATGCCACAGTCCCGTTTTTTATCCCCTTCCGGAAACTACAACTTTTTTGTACATGGAATGAAATGATAGTCATCAGAGATTTCTTTGAGTCTGGGAGAAAGTGAGTTCACAAATGAAAAAGGGAACTTGAGACGATAATCGTCATCACGATCGCCATCATCAACATCATCTTTGTAGACAATCACGGAGTTATGGTGGTCGCTACTCCTCATTTCTAGTGATTTTCTTCGCTGGGTGGTCTGGTCGCCGTCCTGGTCTGGGATGGGCGTTATTTACCCTTTTTATATTTTTTGGCGATGATGTTGGTAGGAAGATGTATGACCTTAGTCATAGTTGATGCTGTAAAGATGACGATGAAGATGATGAAAGAAATATAAATAGGAGGCTTCACACAGTTGTCGTCTTGCTTTTATTTGTATCACCAGATTCGATTCGATTCCCCCAAAATTCGTTAACTGTGTTCAATAATCATAATCAGGAGAATACCTACACATATATGTAATTGAATGTGCCACACGTGGAACGGATTACCAAGTAAAGAGGGACATTTTTTTCCAAGAAAATAAATGTACGAATGTCCAATGCATGTTGGCACTGGCATTGGTACAATTGTACTTGGTAGTGCCACTGATGGCAAAAGAATTGGATTGGATTGAAATGAACGAAGAAGAAAAAAACTAAATATTTCCCGATTAGAATCGCTTCGATAACGATAACTGTCCCCAATAAAGGGTAAGTATGAGTATACAGGGTAGAGAGAGGGGGAGAAAGTGAGAATGATATGACATGATAGGGGAAAGCTGACTTGGCTCTGCTTCGGCTCAAGTACTTATTTCCTCGGATCCATTTTTATTGAAAAAGAAGTTGAAATGAAATAGACCAACTTAGCCCCTTTTTTCTACGCTGTAGGTTATTGTGCGATGATGATGATGATGATATTGAGAAATAAATAGTGCGCACATACAGCCCGAACGCAACACAAAGCTGTAGCGACATCCATTCAATTTCGTAATAATAATAATGAAGGGTGCCATAAAAGCCTACAATTTAATGTTGGCCACTTTCCACTGCATTATTTCAACCAATTTTCTTCCATCCCCCCATTCCAGTCCTTGAGAGGAAAAAATAAAGGGGAAGTGAGGGGAAATAGGAGGAAAGTGGAAACCAAAGTGCGTACGTTCCAACTTGATGTTGATAATGAAAAGGTTTAGTTTTGTTATCCTTTCTCGGTCATAAAAGTAAATAGTAAGTAAGTGTGTGTGTCTCACTCTCTCTGCTTGGCTGCGACACAAATAAACTAGCGGAACGTGACACATGACATAATACGCTATTATTATATGAGTATTATATGGGCAGTTACAATAAATTTTTGTTTTGTACTTCCTTTCATATGTATTGTGGGGTGGAGGAGAGAATTGAAAAGGAAGAAGAAATAATAATAAAACCGAGGGAAAGGAAAAGAAGAGCCCGTGCTTAGCAAGACTAATAATGCGTTTAAGATTGAATGAGAGAGTGGGCATTGGTTTGGGTTGGGTTCTGGGTACGGTCGTAGCCATGTAATAAACAGGATCCCTTTTGTTGCATTTATGGTGGCGGCCATGGTCCGAAGTTGACCATTACAGATAATTAATGAAGCTTCACAAAAACTTTCCCAGGCTGAGGGTGAAAGAGGAATTGTCCTTTTTTCAATCAGGAGTTTTGTTTATGCCGTGCCAATAATATATGACTATATTGAACTTATGTAAGCTTGGAAATGATATGACCATGGTTGGTGGTATTTTGGTATGTCTGGTCTCTGGTCTGGTGATATTTATCGACATGGTGGAATCACGCTTGGAGTTGGGGAAAGGTATTCAATATAACCCATTTGTTAGCATTCCTTATCACCATCATCATCATCTGCACATACCTAAACTTATATCTATATCCCATTCCCATGTCGTTTCCCTTCCTCCTCCCGTAAATATTTTTTGTATATTATTTTATTTCCTTCCATGGGAAATACCAAAATACTTAACGGGACTATGGCATGATGACCTCTTCCCATGTATGTGTGTGTGGTAGTTCCACAATCTACATGCTAGGAAGTGTTTTCACGTTTGTTATTGCTTATTGCTATTTTATGCGATAATATTCTTATACTAGAATGGAAAAAAAACTATTTCCTGCATGATTCATTCCATATTTCTTTCTACAAATACCAACATCGAATAGGTAGTCCGACACCACAGCAAAAGAACAATACGACAATTGGACAAAACCACTCTGCGAATTATTGATGATGGTGGTGATGACGATGACCGACCGGCGACAACGGGTACGACATTCATGGCTGGGGTATGAGTTCCCCATCGTGATCGCCATAATCATCAATATCATCAACTGGCGAATAAAAATTGTTTTGCATTGCCTTTGGCTTGGCTGGTTCCTGTCCGCCAGACCAAACACATTCCATCCATATTCCATATTCCATTCCAATACTTTCCGTGGCCATGTCATGTGTGAAATTACCATAATAATAACTATAATGCCTGGAATGGACGGATCATGATCGCAAATGTTGAATTTGAGTTTGGCTTGCTTGATCGACGGATATGAGTGGGAGTTCGAACTGGGATATGGACAAGGGTGTCGCTATCGATGGTGGTTGTTGGGTCGCACTTTCTTTTTTTATCCCGGTGATTTTCTCCTCTCGGTATAATGGTGCAACTGCAATGCAGTTTCCAATCAGATTTTTTGGGAGAAAGCGTGATCCTGATCACTTCTTTCGACAATAATAATGCAAGTAATAAAATCAGCCAAGACTTCTATTAATACTTCTCTGGATCTGTCCGCACACATTTTACTTTCTCCTGATGATTGTGACTATGGGCTTTTTACAACTTAACTTGATCCAATTTCACATTCACAGAAAATCAGAATAAAGCTATATGTAGGGAAGGTGAAAGGAGAAAGATTGTTTCTTTTTTTTCATGCATTGATTACCCACAATTCTGTTCCTTGTACCAATCCTGACGAAACCACAACCAAGCCATGCCATAACTTATCACGGCGACCTATTATTAGAGGAAGAAAGCCGAGGTTGTTATTGCTCCAAGGATATTTTTATATTTGCACTAGAGCAAAGAAGCGAACCCGGGGAGAAAGTAAAATATGGAAGGTGTGTAATTTTAGTCGGGAGGAGACGATGACGGCAAAGGAGAAAGGAAAGCCTTTTAGGGAAGGCGGTGAAAGTAGTGTGGTGTGGTGATATGGGGGAGGTGATGGAAATGGAAAACGTTTTCATCTATCCAAAAATCTACAAAGCTGATGATGATGGTGAGCTTGACTGCTAAAGCGATAATATTCATTTCATTTCATTTCACCGATTCCCATCCGATATGCATATGTACCTGGCTGGTTGCTTTCGGCTGGGGCTTTGGCTTTGGCATTGGCTCATTCATTTGATGGGAAATAGAGTGCAGAATAGGGAGAGTTAGAAAAAAAATCTAAGGGAAAGCTTTTAAATCCAGGAAAATGTTTTCTTTATTGTCTGCATAAAAATCGAAGGGAGAAGTTCATAGAAATGAGATGGGATAAGTGTGTACCCATCCAGTTGGATGAGGATGGGAATGGCATGGGGGAGATGAGATGAGTGCCAGGCATTGATTTGGATCTTGAATCGAATCGAATGGAAGGATTATGCCATTTTTTGGCGAAAGGGTTATAGCACCAGTCATGCATGCATGTTGAGATTAGGCACGTATGCAAAAAACTGATAATCAGGACATGAGACGGGTTAAAGTGCATTTTTGTATATCAATGTGTGGAAAGCCTAATTAGAAAGAAGTGGGTCAAGGCAGATCTACAGCTACACATCCTCATCACAATTGCCATCAAATTATTTAGATACCTAATCCACCTTCCCAACTCAAAATCATTAATAAAAATGAGTTCCTAAAATAAACTAATTGTCAAATCCAAACCCAACATATCTGCATATTCGTAGGGATACTGTTAAGCCCAAGTGTGCTTTCACTCTCTGGGCTAATGGCTATTTGAATAATCATATTTCCCTTCATAAATGGATTAATATTCCCAGCGCAGCATGCACAAGTAAATGCTAGTTTTGCTTTCCCTGGCATAAAAAGGGAAAGCATGCCAGAAAACAGCATGAAATGGAAGAGGAAAAGCTACCTTCATCTAATATGAATGATATACAATGCCTGAGGGATTCACAAATGTTCAGTTTTATTATCACCATTTGTTCCCCTTTATTTTTGGGGTGTAGGTACCAATGCATGTATGCATTCATACATCGTGATATTTTGTGAATTTGAAGGTGCTGACGAATCCGTGCCATACTACAATGCAGCAACAGCAACTAAATGGAAAAATATGTAGTTTAGTTAGTCTTTCACACAATTAGAGAAGTAGAAATTAGAGTAAAAGGGAATATGCACATGTTTAAGTATTTATTTCAATACGATGTAGAGTAGAAAGAAGGATCCAACATAAAAAGGGAAAGTTATTTCTATTTTTATATATTCAAAAATGGTAACAGAATCAGTCCAAAACCAGGTTTGCTTCAGGCTTTTCCAGAGAATAAATTGTTGTAAGTTATATGTATACCTAAGCGTAACATATATAGGGAGAAAGTACAAAAAATTGCTTTAGTCAGCAGCAGCAGCGCTCATCGAATATTAATAAATGTGAGCATGCATTTGTTAGAGTACTGCCAAAGAAGCCTTTTGTCTGACTGAATCAGAAATGAAACATTTTTCTACTATCCTACTTCCTCCTGTTCTTTTCAGAGGTACAATACTTACTTTACTTTGTTATCAAAATGTAGATTGGCATTTAGTATGATTTCCTCCGGAATTATTAAATTTTTCCTATAATTCTCGATTTATGCACTCAGAATGAAAAGCGTACGAAGAGTGGATGTAAATGCAATAAATTTTTAGCATAAGTTGAAACGGTTGGAACGTACATTAAGAGAAAATTAAATCAAATTCGTACAATATTTTGAATATCTAAACTCTTTAAACTCTTTTATGTGATAAGCAGAAATAGAAAGGTTTCTTTTTCGAAATGAAATTGTGATTGCGATCGAATTTTGTTAAAATATTATTATGCTGAAATCGCTGAATATTGTTTGATGCGATTGTGATATGATATGAGAGATAAAAGTGTAATGTGATGAAAGATTTATGAAAGGATAAAACTTATCAATAATTATACACGGCCATAAATCTTTTTGATATATGGATGGGGTGATTAGGATTTTGGAAACAGTCAAGTCTAAAAGTTTTTTTTTGTGCCAGTCAGTAATATAATATGTTAGCCTCTGTTACATTCACATCTGCCTAAAAAGTACAATTCATATCCAAAATTTAATGCATATTCTATTTCCATATTTCTGCTTGCTGGCCTACTAAATATATTATCTCCAGAACCATCTTTCTACCTTGTATACTCCAATGTTACAATTTTCATTTATCCAGCAACCCACTCACAATCCATAATTCAGAATTGGACTTGTCCCAAATATGTTCCTGTTGGATTGTCCCTTTTGTGTACATCGTATCTGATTAAAGCAAATATTCAGCAAAAGCACATTATTCGTATTGTAGCAATTTACACTACAATAGCAAAATGAGCTACTTTTGTTTGCAGAAACAAACATCACATCAGACCAACAAACCATTTTGCAAAGAGTTTGGTCGGACCGACCAATAATAATTTTGCTAAGTGATTCGGAAAAAATAAGTCAATAGGGAAAGCTCTCTTCATGATTCATAATCTATCTACGTGTCGATCGCTTGAATTGCTAATAATATTATAACTTATAATCGGTAGACATAACCTATATCTATAACGGATATATAAAATGGTCGATGTGATGTGATGATGGCTTGGCTTATGTGGTAACATTTTGGCCCGGCATGGCGGAGCCAACATAGGTATGGAGTGGGGCAGACATGGGGCATACAAAAAAAAATTAAGTTAATGCATTATGCATCAGCTCTGGTGGAGGAACAAAACACGTACCAGATAGAGAGGGAGAGAGAAACATTAGCGAGATTAACTATGATTGGTTTTTGATCAGTGTGCTTTGATAAGTGCTGAACATGAATATAATGCTCACAATCTGATATATGTATTGAATTGATGGCTGTGACGAAGTATCCATTCACCTACTTACATAAAGTTCACTCCTCTTTCGTTTTAACAATTAAACCCTCTCACCAATATCACCATTAACGAACAGAATGGACAGAAAGACTACCTTGTTTCTTAACACGATTTAGTGAAGTAAACAATTTTATTTCTTTCATTGAAATTATTTTGGACAATACTCAAAATTCAGTTCTTAATGGACAATAATACCAATTTAATTAACGATATTCGTCATTTTTGAAACAAAAAATATCCACATTAAGAAAGATTTAGCATGTACGTTGACATCAATCATCATATTATTGACACGGAATGGGCGACGTTTATTTTGCAAAATCAATTTAAACTTTTTTAATGTCTTCATATTCCCATTATTGCCAATTTACTTTTACTTTCGGGCATTCCTTATTGTATCAGTGCATGCAATGAAATGAATCGCAATATTCTCAAGGACATTCATTCCTCATACCTTCTTCAAGAAATTGGGAATTGAGAATGACACATTACTTTTAAATGTCAATCCCGTGTCCAGTTACATCCTTATTCCTTTTCATTCCATATCATAACATTGAATTTGGATTTGCATTCACAAAGCTTTTTACGACAGGTTGACAAGTGATTTTTGCAAAGTATTACCTTCACTCATTCAATGCATAATGTAATATATAATGTCACAGCCCCGTGAAAATAGGATGTTTGCTATTGTGAAATTGAAATTGTGATAGGTAAGTATAAAATGATATTAGGTGGGGAAGAGAAAGTAGTGGGATGAACACTGACATGACATACTCAATACTGCATAGGTACATGGCATATTTTACCGATTCTCCTTCCCATTTGAGCTGTGTTCAGTTCATGTGCATTATTTTTCCCTATTATCATCCGATGACATACGTGGGTTTTTGGAGAAAGCCATATAGCCACAGTTAAAGTTATGTAATGTCCCAGTAAAAACGATGAGGATGATGATGCCATGTACGATGACTTATATATGACGATGGGTAACTCATATAATTTTAAAAATGGGGGAAGGCAGGCCTATCCCGTTACAATTTTTTTCTCTCCTCCTCATTTGTCCTGTCATAAAATATGGGTTCCGTGGCCTTACTTCCTCCTCATCCATCATATTATGTGAGACTTTCTCTTTCCCACACCACACCACACCACATTCACTTCTACAGATACTTACTTTGAAAAGGATCTCTGAGAACAAGTCTCACATTACCTATATGTTTCCATAATGCTCTGTAATAATTTTTCATGATGAAAAAGGACCCGACCAGGACCAGAGCCCAAACCACCGAAAAGTACCTAAGTCTATTTAAGAGGGAGGCTGTGTGTATTCATCATTATTTTGTTGTGATGTGGAGCCCTGTAACGGAGGAAAATATTTGAACAGGAACAAGTAGGTTGTAAGATGATGTTTAAACATTACTCCAACGAAATAAACTACCTACCCCCGGTACATATTATCATGTCCCTACTTACTTTACTTCCGTTCGTCTGTGTAACAATTTCCGAGGAGGGAGCATTATTCTTCAGGATTTGTGGCTTGTCTTGTGGCGGTGGCGTAACAAAGCCCAATTCCTTTTCTTCTTCCCATCCCATCCTCGACTACTTCCTACAGCTCCATTTACATATGGTCTCTCGGCTAATATGACATTAGGGGAAAATTATGTCCGTTATTTTCCCTGTTTACTTATACTTACTCCGAGTCAAAATTATACGTATGTGGATTGCGAATTGCGAATTGCTTTCCTCTGCGATGATATTATTTAGACTAGAGTAGGCACTTTCTTCATCTTCATCTTGGCTTGGTCTTTTGGTTGGATTGATTATTTCCAGCCAACAGAGGAACAAGAGGGAGGAGGGAGGAAATAAAGTAAAAGTAAAAAAATAAGTTTGAAGTTGGGAGTTTCCTTCCTGAAAATTCCCTTCCTTACTCTTCTAAATGTATATCATTTGGTTTGGTTTAGGACGTACGTGTGGGTAGTTCCGTAGTTTATGTGACTTCATGATGGTTACACATTGCCCATATTATATATTATATTAGATGTTCCGTGGAGGAGTCATATATGAATACATTATTATTACATTTCTTCTTCTTCTTCCCAGATAATGAATGGAGGGAGAGACTTACCACTATTACTTGTGCTGTGGTGGTGGTCGTCAGGCTCATAGCCACAGTAGGTGATGGGGATGGCAAAGATGAGGAAAGTCCACGGTGGATAATAATAATGAGGAGATGCTCTCATTCTTCCTCTCTTCAGTCTTGCACTCGCTCACAAAAGAAGATGATAAAAAATGTTCTATGGCCGTAGTATTCCTGGGGAGAAAGCTAGAGAGAGATATAATATGGATCTCTCTCTTTCTCTCTATCTGTAAGGAAGACAAGGAAGGAGAAAGCTATCCTACTCCTTCCTTTCTCTTCCCCAAGTCGTTCCTCTTCTTTATGTTGTACCTCTGCTTCTTTCTTCCAAGAAGACTTTCTTCTTAAGATGAGCTGAGAGAAAGGGAATAAAATGGGAGAGCAGGACTATAAATATGACTCAGTTTTGTCACTTTTTTTTACTAGCACACTTTCACCATCGGCGATATACATGTAGGCATGGGCTCCCACACTGCTGCTCTTCATTCATTCATTCACTCCTCTTGAGATATACTACACACTTTACACTTTTCTCTTCTTTCTTCCTTTTGGAGAGCGCTTTCCTTTTTAATGCCTTCCTCTAAGAAAAGGAAGGAGAGAGAGAAAAAAATATTTAAAGGATAATATGTCCCTTTACATATTATCCCACACCTTCACTCGGGTCTTCTGGTCTGATGGCACTCGTAAGTTTTATTCCTTCTTGCTAATATTCCGGAGAAAGTTCTCTATAGTTTATGTAGGTATATGTCCATTTTAAAAACAAGCTGCCAAAATTAGCCTTGTCCTCCTCCACCCCTTTTCCCCACAAGAAAGTTTTTCTCTGGGTCTCTGAGTCCAAGTCTTTAAAGTTGCTCTTCCTTCCTCAGGCACTCGGCGCTCCGTGTGGTGTCGTCTGTGCAGTTTTCAGTTGAGGAAGATGATTTTTTTTGCACTTTCTCCTATAAAAAAGAGAGAAAGTAGTTCACCTTTGTTATATATAAGTATATAGGTATAGCTTGTGTGTTTCCTTAGTCCTATCTATCCTCTTTCCCCACTTTCACTTTCGACCTTTCACTTTTAATATAGACTTAGACTAAGAGGATAAGCCTGATCATCAGTAAGAAGTCAGGCTTATAAAGCTTACTGCTATGAGACTGTGAGGACAAGGAAAAAGTACATTTTTGGGTCATATGCTCCAATGCCATATTAATCCTTAAAGAGGGGGCCATACGTTTCCTGTTCCAGCATGAGAGGCTTTACGTTTTTATATGGGACAATGAATGGGAGGAAGATGATGGAACTGATGTCACGCTACTTTATTATTTTTCCTCCTTAAGCTTTCACTACCCTTTTTATATGATCTGATCTGATGTGATGGTATGGCCCTTAGACTAGTTTTTTACTCGGGGAAATGTGTCATCCTAGTCATAGCCCTGTGTCCTCCTCTGTCTACCTTCAGCTATCGTACATTAGTTTTCGGAGAGTCCATCCATTCCACTTCATTAGAGGAAGAATGATCAAGTGGAGGATTGACGCTGATGACGGCGGAGTGAAAGTAAATCAATGGAAAAATTTGTTCCAGTTTCTGATCATGAGGTATAAAATGCAGGTAAGACATGTACCTACTTAACTATATTTTCTTTAAAAATGTACCTATCTACTCTCCAGTTCTGCTCTACTCCACTTTACTTTAAAAGCTGCAGCTGTCCCTATGCCTATATTGCAAGTTGAAATTTCTGGTTGAAATCAAAATGAAATGCCTTTGAAATATGAGCTACTACAGAAGGATCTGGGACACATGGATATAGTTATGTCCAGCCACTTGATAGATACTTTCCCTCATGCTCATAGGCCATTTAACCCTGGATATAATAATGAAAAGTTCATATAAAAATTTACCCATTTATGTTGAAGTTGAAAGGAGACAAGGACATTTATTCTCCATACCTATATCTCGCACTTTAATAAACTGTAAATCAGTCACGGATATAAAAGATCTTCCAGTCCAAAATGATGTTAGATGAACCTTGGCTCACTTTTTCACATATTTTTTTTCAATGTTTATAGCAATAAATTAAACCTAGGCAAACTGTTTTTTTAACCAGAGCCTATTCTCCTCATCTGGCCAAGCTTTCGGCTTAATCTTAAATGCCGGAGCGGAAGGAGATATATTATGTTACGGGCAATATAATATAGTAAATTGGAGGTATAAGTACTTATAGAAGAGAAGCTTGATGAGTGAAAGTTAATAAGAGAAAGTTTTTTTTTTTGCTTTCTCCTCTCCCCAGCTGAAATTACTCCCTAGTTTTATCTCCTTGATGGGATCCTTATAGGTTCCACATGCTCCTTTCCCTCAACTTGTGTAACTCCCACAGTTCCATATATCCCAGCCAAGAGCGTCAATGCATAAAATGTAAAATATCCTTTGGATGGAATGGAGGAGAAAATTTTTCTCTCACTTTTTTTTATTATCCTTGTATAAGTAGTAAAGTACCTAGTTGGGGAGGAGAAAGTCGCGCGATGAGGGGAATGTGATGAATTTGAGAAATGGATGGCTTCTCTCTCTCCTTCGTTTTGTTTGCGAGGATGGAATTTCCTTCCAGTCCATACTTTATTTTCAAAGAGAAAGTGAGAGAGTGAAAAAAAGTTTACTTTGAGGATAGAATATAGTAGGATGCTTTTCTAATGCCTATATCACATATAAAATATAATATCATATAGCCACAAACACACCAATTCACAAACAAGTTTTTTTTATTACTACTAATTTTTTTTATCCTTATAATATGGGAAGAATCCTATGAATATAGTAGTCCATTTCACTATTAAATAGTATTTTGCATGTGGATCCGGTGGATATGGATGGAACTATATTTATATTAGTGAGGTCTTCTCCAACTATAAAAAGCAAGCTTTTTGGTTCTTTCCAGAGTTACTCCTCCTTCTCCCATGAAAATCTGTGCTTGACGAAAAGTTGAGAAGGATCCAAATCACTGTGTAATGCAATGTAATTAATCACACAGGATACTCTTTCACTTTACTTTTCTCACTCTTCCCCCCATTTAAACCCGTCTTGAGTGAGAGTGAGGGAATGAGTGACTGGCTGCTGAGTGAAAGTACCACACTGCTGGATTCAAGGTAGGCAAAAAAATATATATCTCTGCTTGTATGTTTTCACAAGGATGATGATGATTATGATAGTTACTTTCTCCTTTTTTCCTTTAGTTTTTTCTTCCCTTTTTTTGGATATTTGCTGATGTGGTAGTTGTAGGGCTGCCTACTTGACTGTCATTATCATTACATTTAATGGTGGCCTCATCCCAACATCCTCCTCGCATGTATTCATTTTGAGTGGGAGAACGCAGTCCGCAAAAAAGTTCTTCAGAGTCCAAAAAAGTATCCTCCTTTTCTCTCATGTTATTTTTTCCTTCTTTCACTTCTCCCAAAGGACCATGTTGATGATTCTTGTAATTCGGTTTTTGTCTTTGCAATAATGTTTGTACTAGTGTACCACTTATAAATGTTGGTTAGGGCTAGGCCACGGAGAAGAGAAGAGTCTCAACGAGCTTAATGCGTGTTTCCAGGAGTCCACCAAGAGAAGACAGTATGCCTAAAGAGGAGAGAGAAAAAAAGTTCCAAAATGTTTCCATTTTATATTATAAATATAAAGTTAGATAATATGACCATGTTATATAAGCAGTTATACATAGGACATTACACAAGTGCTTATCTAAGCTTATAAAATCTAGTCATGAATGTGTAGCCATGTACGAGTATGTCTATGTCCATGTCCTAATCTATGTACATTTTTTCCACTGATGATCAGTTGATATGCCTAAAACAGTGGAATGGAATGGCTTGCTGTTTTCGGGGGAGTGGAGAAAGTGAGACAATTTCCCTGTGATGGAACATGAATGGGAAAACCAAAATCAACAACCACAAAGCAACAATGCTCATATCTATCCGTTACGCTGTAGTAGCCGCAGCTTTCTCCAATTCCTTGATAAGTACCTACTCCTCCCATTCCATACTTTCTCTCTTGCCCCATCCCTCCATTTCCCATTTTCTACATATATCTATCTATCTGTTTGGAAAATGATATTATTTGGTTCATGGGAAATGGAAAGAAATATTCGGATAGCAGCCCTGATGATCATGATGGGCTCTCAGTCCAACTCTGATGATAGCTT
This sequence comes from Pseudosinella alba, assembly GCA_034700485.1. NCBI lineage: Eukaryota > Metazoa > Arthropoda > Collembola > Entomobryomorpha > Entomobryidae > Pseudosinella > Pseudosinella alba. The sequence continues at coordinate 23,368 of JAQIXQ010000570.1, forward strand.
TTTTAGAATAGAGGGAGACGAAGTAGTTTTGTAGTGATGGTGGTGGCAATGGCGGTGATGATCATGATCGTGGTCCCAGTGTTGGCAATGTGATCGTATTATTGCATTTTCTACTTCTCTACTTATTATAACCTTTTTGTGTCTTTTCTCTCCCTCTCCTCTTTCCATTTCTTTTTTTTTGCGACTTTGACTTTGCTTCCAGCTCTGGTTCTGCCTGGTGGAGAAAGTATTCCTCCAAGCTATGGGAAGATACCAGCAATATTATTATTACCGGGACGACTTCCACTTTCCCCTCGAATGGAGTGGAATGGTGGTATGGCAGTGTGGTGTCGTCTGGAGAAGCGTTGGAAGGGGAAATAGTTTAAGAAGGAAGAGAGAGGAGAACTAGACTAGCCCAACATGTTTTTCTTTCTCTCTACATCAGATTCATTATTATCCTCTTCATAGCACGTTTAGGCGGAAGGCTTCTTTCTAGTATAGCTTTTGGTGGTCGTGATAGCAAATGACGATCATCATGATCAAGCAAAGGGAAAATGGGCCATGGAGAAAGTCCTCTGGTTAAAAAGTGGGAGTCATGAACCCCCGCCCCTTCTTGGTCTATATTTTTTCCCTTTGCCTTTAAAATAAATCGGTCAGTTTTCCCATCTCCATCTCTCTCCCCTCCTGTCTCCCTCTCCCCATGCATATTATTCAGGAGAGGAGATTAGAAAATCCCATTAAGCTCTATTTCTCCATCTCGATCGTTTTCTCTAGTCGTGATGGCCAGGCATGCTCTGCCTGGCGACAAAATGAATAATAATAAGTTTCGTTCGAGTATGGGTATGTGGACCCCCGAAAAAATTATATTTTATTACCCAAGCATTGGATTCGGATTTTGGATGGAGAACTCTCCACCAGAATACATACAAGACAGGATTGAATTATGTCGACATTCGGAATGGAAAACATGAGTTAAGCGACTCCACTCACCAAACCAAGTCAAGTCACCATGTTCCAAAACTTTCTCCCCAATTTGGGGAAAACTTTTCCTCCTCCTGTGTGTGTGTTGAGTTGGTTGATGTTGATTATTTTAACGGGAATCAGATATAGTACCTACTTATCCAGTGAGAGCCAAAAAATTACCACTTCCACATGCCAAGCAGAGAATGATGATGGGCCAACAACAATATTTATCCATTCCATTTACCTACCTACCTATATCATCGAATGGACAAACTTTTACCTTCGAGTCTATCTCTCCACCATGCCATACCAGAACCAGAACCACCACCTACTTATCAGCTTCCTCTAACATCCTACAAAAAATCGTGAATGCGTTTTGGCTCAAGAGCTTACTTGTCCTCTCCTTTCCTTGCTCGTCATGGAGTTTAGTATTAGCTTTGGCTTGGCATAGTACAGGAGGATCCGAATCATCCGAATCCTATAACATGTTCTGGCAGCAGCCGGGATCTGCTCTGGCTCTGGCTCCTCTTCCAAAAATATTCAGATTCAGATTTCCACTCTCAATTGTCTATATATCCCCATTCCCTTCCAATATCTAGGTATCGGGATGATGACACTTATGTAATATGTTCAGGAGAACTGAAGACTGGAACTGGAATAGAGAGAAGGACAAGTCCTCTTGAAAAAATCTCAGCATTTTCCAATGGCCAAGTCAGGCCAAGGTGATGGAATATATGCGGAAGCGGAAGAGATTGGAAAGAGAAATCATTTTATTTTAGCTATAATATAGTGTCTAGTGGCTAGGTACATCCATTGATATTGCATAATATTCCTCTCGTGGATCATGTGCCTGTGCCTGTCCTCCTGGCTTACTTTTATCTTTCTTATGACTGCTGTGAAAATGGGCTAAAATTGAACTTGAACATCTTCTAGGTATAAATAATCCTTCTCAATTTATTTCTACCTTCATCGACCACATTTCTACAGTGGCAGATATGCAATGCCAATCCCCTTCCTCCTTTTTCTAAAGGATTCTTCCACGACTACCACCACCACCTACGTGAATCTCTGGCTCACTTCACTTCACTTGCATTACATTCACAAACTCAAGTGCCTGGATTTTCTCTGGTTCTGGTGTAGGTTTACCAAGAGGCAGATAAAACCGGAGGAAGAATTGAGTTCGTGAAAGTGAAAGCAAAAGTACCTCGGCCAAAGCTAGAGCTAGGCATAGTACAAAAGAGTGAAAGTGAAAGGGGAAACCCAAGCCTAAGTACATTATGCAATTCCTTTTTATGCATGCATGCAAAGGCATTAAGTCTGGAGAAAGCTTATGAATGGG
>JAQIXQ010000571.1:0-25621 GCA_034700485.1 Pseudosinella alba
GCTTGGTGACTTGTACTGGTTGCACTTATGGAAGATACTTCACTTGTAATTTCGGCAATCCCGCTTAAATTCAAGAAGCCTATTTGATTTCAACATTACCAACATTATTGATTATTAATATTTAAAAATTTAAATTCGACTTTGGTAAAAGACATTGTTTATAGTTATTTCGGAAATTGTATTAAATGGTTCAGTTGGTTTGGATCTAATTACTGTAATCAAATTATTGTTGACAAAATATGGAGAGTCGTTTATCGAATAATTATTACATTTAATTACAAACATATGTTTCGGAAAACGCTAAAAAATCTGATGGCATCCTTGAGCTTTTCTGGCAGCTTTCCGAACTGCAATAACATTCGAGGCAGATACTGATTCGGCCAACCAGCCAACTATGGTTTCTCTTTTCAAATTAGTTATCTGTACTTTTCCTTACCGGAATATGAGTTAGCCGTCATCTCCGGGTCTTATTTAAATGATTATCTCCAGACCACCAACCTACTAAATTTAACAAGTCAGCTTGTCAATCCAGTTGCATTTATCCCTTTAGAAATCCAACAAAAAAATTGAGTGACTAATTTGCTGACAAATTACTTATTATATAAATTAATTATCTTTGGCGAAATGGCTAGAGTTTGTTTCATAATCTCATTTCAGATGGAAAACAATTGCAGAGTATATAGTAAATATAAATTATATAATACACGAGCATTACTTGATTTATTTTAAAGTGACTGTTATACATAGCCAGAAAATTGTGGAATCAGAAACTTTTTTAAGTACTCTGCATAACTTATATTACCGAGTATTAAGCCATATCATAGCAATGGATTTTAGACGCATGAAATTAATATTAAATACTAATAATCATAAGGAACTTTACTTTGCCAAGTTTAATTTAAGAAAAATTAAGGCATTGCCGATTCTGTTATTCAACAAAAACCAAGAGCATTATCCGGGTATTTAATGGGAATTATGTTTCATATTTACTGTTTTCCAGTTTGTTGTGTTTTTTTTTCCAAATTAAATTGACAATATATTAGCAGTGGATTTAAAACCTGAGACATGTCGACAATGCAACTGGTTTTATGAATTAATTTTGTTAAGCTAAAAAAAAAGTTTGTTCAGTAGATTTTAATCTTGGATTCTGTAACACTGATCTTATTTGATATAATCCAATAATTCTAATCCCGTAATGATTTTGCGTCTCGAATTATTGCATTACTCCGAAAATGGCAAAACTTCGTTATCTAATCGAAGCTAATCGTAAGATAAGCAATGAAGAGATTTGTTTGGGCAAATGCAGTAAACCGAACTATATATCATATTATTCGTCTCGAATAATACAGCCTTCAAATTTATCTTTCAAGTTTCGGCTCACGAATTATTGCAATGTCCCAAAAACTTACGAAGCCTTGCTAAATGGTCCGGGTAGGTAATTAATTATATATTTACGATAAATGATCACGACGTTGCCATTAAATGTTTGCTGTTTCTTTTTGCAGAATCTGATATACACCATAAAACCTGTTCAGGCCTGTAGAACAAGGGGGAATGATGCTGAGATGCTGCGAGGAAGTGAAGATAAGACTATAGGACATCAATGATTGGAAGCAATCAAATGCATTTAAACCCGCGTAGAAATGTATACATCAATTCTTTAATTTTATTCGTGAGTAGTGAATATTTATATTTACTTGTAATTGGTCTAATTAATTGCTATTGTTTTTGCAGGGGTTGTCTAAATAAATTATTTAAAATAATACTCCAAGCACATGAAGGACTACCAAATAATCGGAAAGGGATAAATGGAATATGCATCGACACCTTCTCAAACTTCGGACTTGATCGATATTCTCAAAATTAATTATCATAAATGGTTTACTAAATACAAGGACTACAAAAGGAATGCTAAATAATGTGCAAAATGTTATATATAATAATAAGATCAATAATCGAGATATATATTATTTTAACCTTAGCCAGTCACCACATGGCCAGGGATAGCAATAAATTTATATTATTTTTATTATTTTTTTATATATAAAAATTTCATATTCGACAAACTTGTTGTGTTTGGGCTGATTCAATTTTTTACTCAAGACGAATAATGTAATTTATATTTCTACTCGAATTATTGCATTACCCCAAAAATGGCAAAACTTTTATATATAGAACGAGTCATTGCCTACATTATCTGGAGACGAAAGTAAGCTGCTAACTACACTACAGAGCATTTTTCTTTCGGAACGGACAAGTGAAAAATTAGATTTTTTACTTGCACAGATTTTGATTATGTGACTGTATGTAGTCGCAATCGTCAATTAAATAAAAAAATTAACTTCAAAATGCAATTTTTTGCTATGAAATTGTACAAATGCCTTCGAATTGCATATTGTGAAATTCCAATGCGTACATGAATCGTCATATAATAGTATGGGGTCCATAAAGTGGAACTATAAGGCATTTCTACAATTTCATAGCAAGAAATTGCATTCTGAAGTTTTTTATTTAATTGACGATTGCGACTACATACAGACACATAATCAAAATCTGTGCAAGTGAAAAACCGAATTTTTCACTTGTCCGTTCCGGAAAAAAATGCTCTGTAGTGTAGTTAGCGCCTTACTTTCGTCTCCAGATAATGTAGGCAACGACTCGTTCTATATATAAAAGTTTTGCCATTTTTGGGGTAATGCAATAATTCGAATCGAAATATAAATTACATTATTCGTCTCGAGTAAAAAATTGAATCAGCCCAAACACAACAAGTTTGTCGAATATGAAATTTTTATATATAAAAATTTAATAAAAATTATATACACTAAATTTATTGCTATCCCTGGCCATGTGGTGACTAGCTAAGGTTAAAATAATATATATCTCGATTACTGATCTTATTAATATACATACTTTTTGCACATTATTTAGCATTCCTTTTACAGTCCTTGTATTTAGTAAACCATTTATGATAATTAATTTTGAGAATATCGATCAAGTCCGAAGTTTGAGAAGGTGTCGATGCACATTCCATTTATCCCTTTCCAATTATTTGGTAGTCCTTCATGTGCTTGGAGTATTATTTAGACAACCCTTGCAAAAAAAATAGCAATTAATTAGACCAATTACAAGTAAATGTAAATATTCATTACTCACGAATAAAATTAAAGAAATGCACAATTTGATGTATACCTTTCTACGCTGGTTTAAATGCCTTTGATTGCTTCCAATCATTGATGTCATATAGTCTGATGAAGAGTCATCTTATTTCTCACGACATCCTCCAAAAATTTCTTGTCGGGGATGGCCTTGTCACAGGCGCAGGCGTCCCATTCGTCCTGCTTTTGGAAGGACAGTCCTGTCTTTGCCTTTGCCTTTGCCTGAAACAAAATTATAAAAGTCTCACCCGTTGCTATCATTTGTACCCGAACTTTATTTATTATTGACCGATACCTGAGCTCCTCCCACCAGTTCCTGGAGAAAGTTTGAGTGTATTTGACAGTTGTAATATAAATAAATTCTCCATATCATTTTCGCATTGTATGCCACTAACTAGTTATGGTGAAATGTATCATAGTCATGTATCGTGGTGAAATGCTACACGAAACATGAGTTACTACTTATTCTCCTTTAAAAAAAAAAGTGTGGAGTCTAATCTGAATCCGACATGGCTATCGGAGGTAATCGTCAGTCGTGTGCGTATTATGAATTATGCTTCGTCCCGTCGAGATTCATGCTGTTCATGCCAATTCCATAAGTGGTTTGGTTGTAGTTGAATTACATTATAGCTTTTTTACGCTGCAACATATCACCTTTATTTCAAAATGGTCCAATTAACTGCGGATATGTACATTTATGCTTGAGTATGTTATGTATTATGTGTACATATTTTTTTTGGATGAAGGATTAAAGTAGAGTCCCAATTACTTGAAGATTAATTTCAGGCTGACCATAAGTCCCAACAGAGAGAACAGCCCAGTGCTACTGAGTACCGAGCCGGGATTGCAGTTGTCGCTTTTGCAGACGCACACATCAAAGATATCTGATTGTCGTAGCTTTATTGGCCCTGAAGTCGTAATGTCTGGTGCGAAAGCCACTAATAGTTGCTTTAGGGGTCCCTCGGTCATGTTAAACATTTCCTGGCCTGTCTTGCGGTCACATCCCTCTTTGGTAGTCAGGTCGTCCACAGCAGTGTCGGCATTGAAGCAGCCCCGCATTATCATATTTACTCCATCTCTCGAAAATTCAAACTGAGCACAGACTGGTGGAATATCTGGGCAAGAGCATAGTAATTTTGAACCATTATCTTATCTAAAGCTACAAGGACAGAATTCAACTCGGCATAACCATAATTACCTTTGTCACCCTTCTTTTCAGTTTTACAGTTTTCATTTAGACTACCGTCAGGGATTTTCCCTTTCTCGCAGGATTTGTGCCCCTTCCAGTTAACGAACTGGAGGGGGCCCACTGCGTCCAAATCACCCTGACTGGTGCCACGATAGTCATAGCAAGCATAACACTCGAGCCCTGTAATTTGGTTTAATTGCAAGTTTAATCAAGTTTAGTTTATTTATTAGCATCAACTGCATAAAATTTCCTTTGGTTCATATCTATTTCTATAAGTATTGGGTGATTTAGTAAAGCTTGATGCTGACCTTGAGTAACAGCCACGAGGCTTGCTACGAGGAAGAGGACGACATAACACCCAATTATGAATTTTCCCATTTTGTAATTAGACAGGATGAGATGAGTATGATGATTTGATGATGATCCGGCAATACACTATTTTTAATCAGGTTTATGATTTGACAACTTGTATGTCTTCCAGCTCGCCCAATACTAAATTACGATTATATTAATTGTCTGGATTTTAAGCCATATTCCCCTTACCAAAGTCAAAAGTAGATTCTCATTTATCAGTTTTGTGCATCTCCCAAATGATAAAGCCAAGTCAGCAACCCACCTTGATTAAGATAGTCCAGTCTGAAACTCGTAATTGTTCTTGCTCAACCATGTGCTTATCACGCAAAAAATTCCATGTCCAAGATTAAGTGATTAGGTACATAATATCAAATCACATTACGAAACTCTTGGACATTTTTACTCTTGGGGTAGTTATGTCTGGATGTATCTGTTTGAGCAATATAGTTTTATACTTGTTTCAGCTTGTCCGGGATCAATTCATCATATTCCAGGGAATTGAATGATGGAGTGGAAACAAGATATATGACATTCAAAATCCCAGTAATGACTACGACGGCTTATCACCTGCCTGAATCAATCCCACATTCAGCGAAATTCCTTATCATTATTGCTAGATTATCTTTACAACTAACTCGCCGCCGGTATACATTTGCAGAAAATTGTATATTAAAAGATGGCTTTTGTCTTTAATGTTGTCCGCATTTTTGGACCAGTTCCTTATAAAGGTAACCTGCCGACCGGCAGTACGTTTGGACGTATCAAGGCATTAACGGCTTTCAGCTAACCAGGGGAAAGGTCATCGCCGACGCAATCCCTGTCAGATCCCCACTGGGGCTTTGTTGTGAGTGCGCAGTGGCAGTTCCCGGGGCTATTCTTGTCATCTGGCTGGTAAAGTTAGGATTCGGTGAACGAACCTGTAGAGCGATAAATGGAATCAGAGGAAAATGTGCACAATTCATTTCAAGCTGCCGTTTGCGTTGGAAAAAGCTCAGATCCAAATTCTTAAGAAATGGGACGGTGCCGGTAGGGGGTCAAATCATAATGGTGAATAGCATTAAGGAAACTGGGACAAATGCCATTGACTAACTGGCTAAATAGTTTTACCATCAATGTAATAAAATTGCATATTAATTATTGCAACTTGGAAGAATTAGTAAATTAGCAGACAATTAAGGAATTCGTACCAGTTGTATAGAAGACACGGAGTTGTCCAATTGTGAATTTTTGCGGTAGCGGTAGTTTTTAGAAATCTTGCGGTAGCGGTCGCGGTAGCGGTAGTCGAAGTATTTTTCTTGCGGTAGCGGTAGCGGTGGTTTTTGTCCCAAAATTTCGCTATCGCCGGTGCGGTAGTACCGCGAGGTACTACCGCAGGACAACTCTGAGAAGACACAATCTTACAAATTAAGCATTTATTTAAAATTATAATTCTGTGAAATATTTAGCGATTTTTGTGATTAATAAAATACAAATGCCTTCGAATTGCATATTGTGAAATTGCAATACGTACATGAATTGTCATATAATAGTAGGGGGTCCATAAAATGGAATTATAAGGCATTTCTACAATTTCATAGCAAGAAATTGCATTTTGGAGTTTAATTATTTATTAATTGACGATTGCGACTAAATACAGACACATCATATATTCAAAATCTGTGCACATACTTTTGTAAAGAAAAATTCGGTGTATCTTGTACACAGACTTGTTTTTCGTGTACACAGCTTTTGTCAGATTTATAGGACAAAAACACACATTTTTTAAGAACAAAAAAAGCGTGGGAGAAAATTTTCACGAACAACTATAACTCTGAGTGTGCCACATGGAATATGTCCACAATGGAATAGGGTTGTAGAGCAAATCGTGGGCTATCGAACGTGATGTAGAACGTAAAAATTGGCCCACCCAGTGAAGAGCTATGCATTTTTAAAGTTGGCCATCTCGGCAAATCGCATATTTCCAAAATTTAAAAATGCGATAACTTTAAACTGTATTGGGTTTTTTGGTCCAATTTTTTTTTTACAGTGCATAACTCGTCTAGATCTCGCGGGTACCCTCTTTAGTTTTTGAAAATTCGAGATTTTGCGGGGTAAAATGCAAAAATTTAAATTTGAAACATGTAATCTATTACATATGTATCTCGAAGCATATTCATGCCAAATTTCAGGCCCGGTCAACAACATACACCGGAGATATGGCGAAAAAACGAATTTTCGGTTTTTAACCCGATAGGGACATTTTTGGGATGTAAATATTTTACTAAGGGCTTTTTTAGTCACTACACACACAATTATGACAAATTTGAAAAATCGATTTTTCACTTGTCCGTTCCAAAAAAATGCTGTAGCAAATAATTGTACACAATAAAATGTTTGGTTTAGAAGAAAATTGTTACTAAACTTAAATGTTAGCTTGTCAAACCAGTTGTACTTATTCCTTTAAAAACCAAATGTGACAAAACGTTTCCCAGTAATTAATTTATTGGCAAATGACGATAAGATTTTAAAAGATTAAATGTAACTTGTCGTAGTAATTATTGTTTTTTTGCTAGAAAAATATGCATCAAAATAATTTAATCTTTGATTTGTTTGATTCAGCAAGACTAACCATGATCTGATCTAATCTAATAGTTCTTATTGTATAATAAAAGCATTTCAAATGGTTGTTTAAAAAGTTATTTCCTTGGTCCAATAAATTAGTTTTGTTTTTAAACCTATAAAAAGTTTCTAACAGTTTTTAACTTTCAACTTACCACAAGTAAGAACATTGGCTTAACTAATGGAATGCAATGCTGGAAAAGATTTGTTAAGATTTCGGTGCATTGCAATAATTCTAGCTGGGAGTCAAAATATCAACAAGATTATTGTGTCCGAATAATAGTTATCAGGTGAATAATGTAATTTATCTTTTACGATAAACTGGGTGATAATAATGAATAGGTTTTTACTATTCATTTGTGTATGTTTGATTTTGATGCATTGTATCAGTTGGTGAGGCGCCCTCTTTGCATCCCGGTCAGTTTCTTACAAGTATTTCATAATTGGTGAAGCAGTATTCCTTGGAAAAGTATCTATAATTAAAAGGGAAGAGTACGGAAAATATAATAATCACTATTACATGACATTTTATTTGGAACACTTACCCAATGACGCACTGTCCCCCACGAACCATCCCAATAGTCAAAGTGTTCGCATGAAAAGCTCGGCTAATGTACAAGATCTCCCCGGCACATTCTCCTCCGCGAATTGCATTATGTGGAATGGGACCTCCAGACATCTCTACCCAACTCACTTCATCATCAGCCGCAATTAGGAGCTTAAGGAAAATCAAATATGAGCATCAGTTTTTGCAGTTAAGTTGTCTTATGCAAACCGTCTACAATTTTTCGATTTACCTCAGCTTCCCGTTTCTTAAATTCTTGATCATTCCATGCTATGCACTTGCCTAAAATTCGATTTCCATCGTAGACTATTACCTTGCCAGGTACAACTGCACCGTCATGCGGTGACCGGGACACATAAAGCTGATATTCTGGTTCATGCCCACCTCTTACAGCCAAGGGCAATACTCCCGGCGAAGCTCTAGCCCACCTCAAATCCCGGACAACTGGCAGGGGTGGAGCAATTTTAACTACTTCCGGAACAGGAATTGTAGCACTTTTAGCAGCAAGAAGATCCTCAGAGACGCAACTCCCGGCCTCTGTAACGTTAACAAAGCTCAATTTTCCCTTGGGAAGAAGGTTGGGAAAGAAGTCGCAATCAACCACATAAAATCTGTATTTTTCAGCTTTCTTTTCAATTTCATCTGAAAATAACTTCATATTCTTTAGCAACACGGGATAGTCTTCCGCCAAGTCGGATAATGAATTTGAATTAAAATGCAACATGAACAATTTGGAATTGATGTGCATCAGCATCTCTCTCTTGGGAGATGAGGTTGATCCAATGTAGGTGGCCCCTTGCTTAACAAGAGTTGCGGCAAATGAGATCTTCTCCCTGATGGATTCCCAGCTATCCAGCCTTTTCCGGATATTGTCCGGAGCCGTGGGACTGGAAATAAATTTCTTGATTAGATTTTCAAGTTCAGCAGTCGATTGAACGCTACATTGAATTGAATGAACGCTGCATTTGGAATGGCCCTTTTGAAAATGGATAGCCCACTACAAAAGTTGTCAGAGCGGGCATCATACAGATCCCCAACCGAGGCCATACGCCCCAGAGCGGCCCTTGAAGTCAAGGAATAATCCATTTTTATTTGCCGTAGAAAAAAACTGCGATGTTGCGCTAAGTCGTTGTATCGTCAACCCTTTTAATGTCAAACTATGGTACAATTTCCCTTATTCGAATTATTTGTGGAACATACTTCAACAAATAATTCGTCGTAATCGTTGGTTGTTTATCGTGATTTTATTTCTCATGAGTCATGACATCTTCACGAGAAAAAATCTACGCCGCATATATTTCCATAGGAATACAAGTTCACAGGAAGCAGGTGTACAGTACAGAGAAATTGTCATGAAGGGATGTTGCGGTTTTCTTGAGCTTGCGAAATAAGGAGACAGAGGGAATTGTTTAATTTAAGAATTATCCCGTAAATTGTCATGTTTGTTATTTATGTTTAATAATTATGTTATCATGTTGTAAAAATGTGGCTTGACTATGTCCGGTGGAGGGCTGGGCATAATCAACTAGAGAATGGAATTATTCAATAATTATGTTGAGATGACTTAATGTAAATGAATAAGTATTTTCGGGAATCCATTGGAGAAAATAGTTACATATTATAATGGGAATGGAAGTATACAGAAATTCGGTTTACATCGAAATTGTCATGAAGGGATGTTGCGGTTTTCTTTAGCCTGTGAAATAAGAAGAGAGAGATGATTGTATCATTTAAGATATGCTGCTAATTATGTCAATTATGAGGGTTTGGTTCATGCTAAAATCCAGTGAAAAATATATCATGAAATGTTGTCAATTTGTAAAAATTCCCGGGAGACTTTCCCGATTCATGTGCTTTAATTAAATTAAAATGGTCTTTGTAAAACTGAAATGAAAGTTACTAATGACTACACATAAACATAAAGCAAATTCTGAAGATTATGGCAGCATCAATCAATCAATTTTTGAACACCTCGAATCAACTATACAATATTATGCTCTCATGACATTCATTCATGACAAGGAAAATTCCAAGCTTAATTATAGTAAGGACACTTGGATTCTTTCTTCCTCGGCGATCATATCATACATTCTCCAACGTCCAAGGCAAATATTTGCTGAAGATTTGCATTTACCTACAAATAATTTCATTGTAATTTCGATCATAATATATTCCACTTGTCATGTTAATTTTATTCGTTATGTTTGATTTATACATGCATTATTGCAATGCCCCAACACACGACATCATTGCAACTAATTGTCAATTAAAGTGTAATTACTAGTTATTTTCCAGCTCTATATGTATAATTTGAAACCGGGTCTAATTCCGTGGTTCCAGGAATGCAGAATTAGCGTTGTATGTCTGCTTGCAGTTTCTCAGAAATATCTCGAAGATGAACATAGATTAGCTGGCATGGGTGCAGTATGCTCTCGTCCCGATCCTTTTGCAATGCATAATTGGTCGATGTGAAACTGATCGACTGGAATAAAAGAGTGACTTCATTCTGTCCGACTATTAACAATCCCGTATATCCCTAAATTAAATTGTTAATGCAAAAATGTTCAACATTTGAGTTCAGAACTAGAAACGGTGTTGCAGCTTCCATCTGGCTGGAATGTTCATTATCATCGCCACTTCACCGCATTGCAAGCCATTAAATGCTTTTACAGGCTGGACATTATTGCTGGAAATTGATAAGAATGTGCAAGCCATGATAAGGGCTTGGGCTTGGAATTGGCTTCCCAGAAAATCATGCCATGAAAATATTATGACACAGTGGATTAAATAAACCACTTTCCATTTTCTTGATTTAATTAAACTTAAATGGCATGTTGTGTACCTAAAACCAAACCAATTTTTTGGTAATCAAGATATCTTTAAAATAGAATAGTTATATTTTATTAAGCAGAGAATTTACTAAATATTTCACAGAATTATAATTTTATTTAAATGCTTTATTTGTAGGTTTGTGTCATCTTTAAATCTATTTAAATTGCTTAATTGTCTGCTAATTTACTAATTACTTCAAGTTGCAATAGTGAATACGCAATTTCAATACATTAATGGGAAAACTATTTAGCCAATTAGTCAATGGCATTAGTCACAGTTTCCTCATTGCTCTTCACCATAATGATATTGCTCCCGACCCGCACCGTCCCATTTCTTACGAATTTGGATCTGAGCTTTTTCCAACGCAAACTCCAGCTTGAAATGAAATGTGTACATTTTCTATTGACTCCATTTACCGCTCTATACATTCCTCCGCCAAATGCATAATTAGCTAACCAGATGCCTAGAATCACCCCGGGAATTGCCACTGCGCACGCACAACAAAGCCCCAGAGGGGATCTAATAGGGATTGCCGACACGTCGGCTATGACCTTCCCCCCGGTTAGCTGCAGACCTTCAAACCTCTTCAGACGCAGCCTTGCACCCGTATTATAGCCCAACTGATAGAACCCCATCTCGAACCATCTGGCATTCAAGACCGCAGCCCTTCTCCCCAGATACGACCAAGTCCAAGTATCAATAGGGATATTCATAGGGAGACGAATCTCCTTCGGGATATCAAACATTTTGCACACGTGGGAGTCCCCGAACTTGTTGACCTCGTGACCCAGGAGGTGATTAGCCATTTCCCGGGTGTAGGAATCCAAGAGGATCAACCTCCTCTCGGTAATCTGTGGAATGTAATGGTAGATGTTGTCATCGCTGTATTTAACGTCAAACTCCATCACATCCACCAATTTTCGTCCGTCAAGGAAATCTTCAAAAAGGCGCAGGTACATGGGAGAAACGGTGTTTAGAAAGATCGTCATGAGTGACCGCGTGACCCCCGCTTTGAATACAAATATCTTGTATTCCTCCCCCAAGACCAGGCGGCGCAGAGACGGGTAACCAAGAATGTGAATCCCACTCGTGGAGAAATATGCTTGATAGATATATGACAGGAGGACGACCATCAGGAGAACGCAGAGGAGTAATCTCCTGGGATGTTGGGGGCTCCCAAGGGACTGACTTATGCTGGGTAGAAGGAGGTCAAGTCCCAGCCAGATATTCTGGGTGACCAAGCCATACGTCACACTGATCAGGAGAAGGCTCACGCAAATTGTACACTCGATAATTGACCTAATGGAATAATCCTGCGTGGACATGATGGCTAAGTCCTTACAGGTTAGCCCGATGAAGTTACGTTGTCCAACCACCGCCATGGCGCCCCTAAGGTTGGTGTACACGTTTCGAATGGACATGGAAGTCCCCTCTGCCATGCGGACGTTGAGCGACCATTTTAGTCTCCTCCTGTCCAATTCATTTAGGGGGACATCGTATTCCCTGATTAGGCTCACGTTTAGGCTATTCTGAAGGATGGAGAATATCACAGCCTCATAGACCATCGTATCCTGGAGAGCTTGAAGATATAAGCTGGAGGAATGATCCAGGTCCGCTCTGATGCAGTGGGCAGGAAGGTGGACCTTGATTGCAAATTGTATCATCGCGCTTTCCCCGTATCCGTGGCTGTTGAGCTTATCGGAATACTCCTTTAAAGAAGAGTAATAAGGGGAGGCGCCCTTCCCTTTGTAAGTCAGTATCTTTGCAGAAGGGGGACCCCTGCAGAAGTAGCAGAATGCAGCGATGGAATCCTTACCATAAAACAGAATGGTCGCATGGAAAGGCTCAGCTTCTGACTCAAACAGAACACTGGAAAAGCGAGAGATAAGTTGGTTATCCCCATTCATTTGGGGGACTGGGATGAGGAATATGACTGTAGCCGACATCCCATGACCGGATCCGTAAATGGCGGAAGTGGTCTCTTCAAATTCTTCTAGGAGCAAAAGGAAAATTTGGCAAGGGTCCCTCCACTTTTGGGTGTACCTGAAGTACTTAGAATTGGGTCGAAACTGCTCTTCAACTTTTTGCTCCTCATATTCGATGTTGTCGTGGAGGGTGGCCATGTTTCGGATTGTGGTTGAAGAAAATTGGCCGTGTCCGTATCCCTGCTCGTGAGCGGTCAAATCCTCATCGTCGCCAAGAGTCTTGGCGGAACTGTTTGACAGGATTGTGTGGACGACGCAGTCCAGGTTCAATCTTATTGGGAGGGATTGTGCGGACCAGGATACTGAGGCAAGTATTAGATGCAGAATAATTAATCTTGCCATGACTGACTTAAAAATGTCAATTTTTTTCTTCTCAAATTCCCAATCTGAGAACAGCATGAAACGGACAAAATGAACGTGTAACCCCAACCTCCAGAAGCAAGTAAGGAAGTGGCCTGGATTCACCTTCAAATTGTCCATTGTGCTCTTTATATGATCCTGGCGAATGTCACTTACTGATCGAGAAGAAGAAGTACCCTAAATAGCATATTGGTTACATACTAAAGTAAAGTTTTAAGTTATGAGCATTTGAAAGCCCAACAATATGACGCCTATTTCGCCTGGAATATCACGTAAGACGGAGCATTCTGCCATTGCATGATAAACGAATACTAAGATTAAATAGCTTCTGCATATTAAATAGTTTGCCAAACGATTAGTTAATCAGCTAAAGTAAGCTACTTGGTGTAAAGTACCTAAAAATTTGCACTCAAGTAGTCTACTACAAATGTTCATAAACCGTTTTTTTCTATAAGTAGTGGATAGTGGTCTGGCATATCTATTATGTTCATCGTTCACCTATTTTGGATTATGAGCTGCTCACCTTAAGCTTATCGTTTAATTAAATGTCTCCTTACATAAATTGTTTTCAAGTGAGCATCATTTGCTTGCCAGTTACGACAATGGAATAGTATGACGCAATTATGAAGCTTGTTATATGATGACCGTCGTGGCAATTCAGTTTAAATATTACGATTTTACACTAAATAAATTGCTCATATTTTTATTCAGTTAAGGGAATCATCAAATTTTCGTGCTGTAGCGTAATTAAGTTATTTAGCGGCTCTAGGTTAGGCATCCTCATATTATGTTAACATGGATATTATTTTTTATGAACTTATTATTATTATTGTTTTATCGGTTGTCCAAATAAAGATAAGAACCCATTTGATTGAGTGAGTTACAACTTTCTGCATTTTTTTGGGGTGTATCATGAAGATATAGATAATGCATCATATATCATAAGGTAAAACCAGCATAATTTCATTATAATAATAAAAAAGTTGGAATATCTTCGGCAATTTTTGAGCGAATAGCACCTGCACCCTAATGATAAATAAAGTAAAAATGTGTGGGCCCCGTAACCATACCGGTCATAGTCAATTACTTTGTTAAACATATTTTTTACGAGTCGATTTCTCACATCGAATTCCAAATTAAATTCTTCAAAGAATTTGTCTTGTGTTAATTTAGAAGTAATACTTGTGAAATTATGTCCTACCCACGTATATTGACATTGACTCGTTAGCAAAGTTTGTCCGTTTTGGAGAATTGCGATAATTCTGGTTCAAGCCAAAAGTCAAAAGATATGTGTACGATTATTCGACCGAATTATGTATAGCAATACCCCAACACCATCTAGTATCATTTCTTCTCATATCATTAGTGTATGTGGAATATCGGATAATGGTGATGGCGATAACGATAAGGATGATAATATTTTATATTGACTTTCCGCAAATCATTCCATGCTTGTATATAATTATAAATCGGGAAGTTCAGGGACGTTATTGTATAGTTGTGGTAAAAAGTTGGATTTGTGAATTTTTTAATATGCATTGATTCTTAATTAATTTTGAGCCTACGCATATGCAAGGAAAGCGAGAAAGTACACATGTTACTCGCTCTAAATATGTATCTGCCAAATAATATAACTCATCTCTCTACTTACAATATTTATATTTTTAATTAATTTAATTAAATGGTTTAGTAATGAAATACAAATATATTCATTAATCCCGTCATTTTGTATTTAATACATATTTTTTAAAACTTATATTCATAACCGAATAAATTCTAACCAGGTAATGGAGGGAAATTATAATTTTAATCAGGATAAGAAGACCATTGGGAAAAATCTTCTTTGTTCTTCCTAATCTGATTGTTCATTGCATAATTAAAATTGTCCCACATTTCCTTCATTTCCTGCTCATGTTTAAGCTTCTTCTCTTCCAATAACATTACATGTTGGACCTGATTCTCCTTCTGCTTCTCTTCTGTCATTTGTTCAAGCTTGATCTTGAAATCGGCCAAGGCGTCATAGTCCTGGATTGAAGAGTCGGGTTGAGAAATCTCAGTTGTCGGATGGGAAGAAATCCTTTCTTGTTCTTCTTTTAATTCTTGAATTTCAAACTTCAACGCCTCATTCTTCTTGATCTCAGCATCTGGACACTGGCCTATCGCTTCTGGGATAGATGGGTCGCCTGGGACAGTTTCTTCATGGAACTGCTGCTGACTACATCCAAACAACAGCATGCTATTTAGTCAATACTTTTAATTTTCTTAATTCATACTTATCTTAATTAATAGTAATTTTCATCGTAGTTAAATATTCTTACTTCAAATGTTTCGACGACATCACTTTCCTCGAAATCCATTGCCATGATTTCGAAATTAATTGCGCAATTTGATCTACCGGATTTTGGTTACCCATTTGAATGGTTTCCTCTATATTTACTCTTTCGCAGAATTTCACATTCTTAAAGTTGTTCCCATTCATCTCGTGTTCATGATCTCCTTCCATCTTCGATTTTTATTTCGGACAGATTGGATTTTGAGATCCGTATTCGATTAGAAATTTGAAACGTTTGAATATAGTTGTAGCAAATGAAAAATGTGTTCGGACGCATGCTAAATGTCGTTTATATATTCCAAGCTTCCCTTCCCTCCCTTTCAAGAACGCAACGACTGATAAAAGGAATGAGGACCAGAAGCAAATGTTTGCTTTAGTTCAAAATAAGTTGTCTCACATGTCAATTGGTAATATGTCAACATCACAGCATGAAAGAACTTTTCTTGTAAGCAACTCAAAAAATAGATTACATTTGACCAGTTGTTGTTAGTTCCTATTTGTGGATATTGCTTTTGCTTAGCAAATATAAATATTCCGTATTTTATATCCTACGTATATATTTATCTAAAATATATCTACAGAAAAAAATAAATAGATCTAAAATAAATAAAATAGATATAAAATAGATCTATAGATCTATATATTATATATCACATATTTAATCCCAATGGAGCCCTCCCAAATGTAAACCATCATATATTATTCAGTCTGTCCAGAAGTACAGACAAGTAACTTTCAATGAATGATTTTCGTGAAGATTATTGGCAGCTAGTTATTAGAGAACTTACAAACCCGCAATACATAGTAACTTTGCAACTGTCTAAACCATTTTTGAGACGAGGAGAAATAGTGGGGCAAAATGGGAAATAATATAACGATAATAGTAAGTACAATATTTGCAAACTCTTTCTGTAAGATTGTATTGTCAGTTTACTGAAAAAATTAATTGAATTGTATTTAGCCAACCGAGCAAAGAAGAAGGGAGGAAGAAGAAAAACATCGGATCATACAGGAAGGAAGAAGACTTGGGGTTAAACTGTAACATATTTTTTGAAATTACAAAGTTGGCACCCAAATAAAACTTAATTACATAAAAATACTTGTGTTGCCCACAGGATGAAAATAGAAAGCTTCAACAGGAGTTAGAGCTTGAAAAAGCAAGGATGGTGAAAAACGAAAAGGTCAATTACGATGTGTCTTTGTACTATAATTTTTGAATCATCCTAAAATAAATTTACTATAATAGGTTTTTTTCACTTGTAATAACAGATTGAACTAGCCAAACTGGAGATAAAAAAGCAGGAAGTGCAAAAGTTGTACGAGTTGAGGACCCTTTCCAAGAAGCTGGAAGGGGAGGAGACCGTCCAGAAATTTGAAATGGTAGCGGTAACGAAGATGCTAGAGCTGGGATTCGATCCATTTGACATTAATATAATTTTGACTGGGATCTCCAGGACTTTGCGTGATGACAAGACACTCTCGGACAAGAAATTTTTAGAGGATGTCGTGAGGAACAAAATGGCCCTTTGTCAGCATCAAGCTCTCCCATCATCCGTAAGTAGTGGCGTAGTCATTACGACTCCAAACTCACAGTCAGTGGCCTTAATTAGAAGTAAAGTTGAAGAGGACTTTAGGGAGCTAATGAATTATTTACTTGGGAGCGATTAATTAAAATTTACGAAATAATACAATACTTAACAAAACACAATGTTAACATACATACGACTTATATGCGATGCATAAATAATTTAAACCACAATGAAAATAAAAATAAAACACAATCTAATCAATTAATGAGATAATGAAATATTTTTACATGCCCCGATACTTTATAAATTTAGATAATTCTTCGAGCATAAAAATTTCATGTCCTTGTCATCATTCATGTCCATAGTAAATGCTAATAATGATTAACACAAATGTCATTTCCATTGCTAGTGACGCATTATATAATTAACGCTATGATCTATATGATATTTTTTGGGTACTCGTATGTTTACTTATTTCCAAAAAAAACTTGTCCGTTCAATCAAACATAAATGCCACTTGAGGAAGTGGAGTGACGATTGTGGTGTACAAAATATGTAATACATTCATAATAACGACAAATTCGTAATTTGTTGTTAAATGCATAAGCTTGTGCTATCCAAACGTGAGCAAATATTTCGGAAGGCAATGAACTAAGATTAACAATATTAGCATACATATATGGCAATGCCAATATAAAAACAAAGTGTAGCCTCAACCACATATCTTCCACTAAATGGTTATAGTTGTCTCAATTTATATTTGAGACTGAGATGTGGAATGGATTATGATTTCACAACGGTCAATGAAAAATCAGGAAGAAAGGAGTTTTGTAAATACAAACTATTTACACTCTTCAAATCAACATTTGAAACGGCGAGTTTAAGCATTTTACATTTTCATTGGAAATTAGTAAAAGAATGCTTCCTATTTCTTTGACCACCACAAGATACATAAATACTACGGGAAGAAACTTGTCGTTAAAAGCAAACTTCATTGACAAATATCTTGTTCTAGTTGTACCGTTAACTTTGGGCTTTCTGGAAACCGCTTTTCTTTCCATTGACAAAGTAAATGCTTCATTCAATATCGGGCAGTTGTATAAGTAGAATATCTCTTGGCGTTCTTATAAAAATGTTCCGCACAAGCAAGTGAAGCAGCTAATTATTGTAGAAAGGGTGAAGTGTAGATTCAAAGAAGTGGATTGAATAAGCGCCTGATTCTTAATTTTTACATTCAGAAAAAGTAGTCTTCCGTCTCACCTCCTTGTTTACAACTCCAGAAGAAAACAGCCACTTTATTGCTTCCAGGGGAAACTGATGCAAAATGGGAGCTAGTGAAAGTGTATTAGTAAGTAAAGAACATTTATTGAACATTATTGACACATAATAATTATGTAAAATTCGAGATGTATTGGTTTAGCAGAAAGAATTGTTAGGTTTGAATTATATTTTGTAGGTAATGTTTTCCTAAATACCTTTTTCGCTATGAATTCATTGATTAAATTATACAAATGCATCTTATAGCTTGCTGAACAGGAGACAAGGCAAACTATGGAGAAAGAAGCAACGGCAAGGGAGAAGGAAAGGTCAAAGGTAAGTAATTTCACTTACATTTATTTATACGAATTCATTACCACTTTTAAATCTAAAATTGTTCTGATCAATCCATCCATCCAACTAGTATGTTGAATTTTAATGCTGATTTTTAGCAAGTAGAAGATACAAATAAAGGGAAAGAGCTGGATATTAAAAAGGAGAATATAGCTAAAGAGACAATGGTATAATTTTTTTTCAACCATGTTTTAACCAAAATCTGATGGAATAATGAATTGCTAATTTCAAACAAGCACTTTGTTGTCAATTATCTGATTTTTACAGGCAGAAACTACAAAGCAAAAAGGACTGGATATTGAGAAGGAGAAAATAACTAAAGAGAGAATGGTATGATTTTTTTCAACCTTTTTGTAACCAAAACTGATGGGATAATAATGATTTGATAATTTTCAAACAAACAATTTTGGTCTCACTTACAATATTTACAATTAGGTGGAACTGGCCAAATTGGACATACAGAAAGACGATATGCTCAAAAAATTTGAGCTTGAAATTCTTTGCAAGAAACAGGAGTACGATAAGCATACACAGGGAAACCTAATGGCAATTTTGTCTAAAATGGTGGAAAAAGGATATGACATGGTCGACATGCAGTACGCTCTAGCCGGAATTACAAAAATGTTTGCTAATGATAAGTCAATTGAAAATGGGAAATTTATGGATGATTTGGTGAGACATAAACTGGCTCTTCAGGGACAAGCTCTACCAGCTCCATCCTCCTCTGCATTAGCTACACAGGTGGGCTCAGATCAGCCTGAGAATCAAGATCAAGAAAATATTGAGCCTGAAGTAGAATAGTTGTCAATTAGTCGTTATTTTGATGACTGGAAAAAAACGGTAAATGAGAAAATGTATTTTGTGTTGTATAAAAATGTGAATGTCTAAATTTAGTGGAACTTTTGTTAAAATAAACATCAAGGGGGATAATAGTGCCAGGGAATCTTTACATTTTGATTTGCTCCCATCCCAATTTACACTTATGAAGACTAGAATAGAATTACGAGCAGCTAAATTTTATAAACCAGCTTATAACTAGAAACGTGTGGTTTGACTTGAAATCATTGCCAATGCAGATTTCACGGACAAGATTATCTGTATTATTATATTACAACTGCAACTATGTCAGGTTCATTCATGCAAAACATTATCAACTCGCTCTAGCCTCTAGCACCGTTCATCACTCACTCACCATTTGAAATATGTATCTTGGTCATCATCATTTCACATTTAGGAGATGCGACCGCTGACGAATTAGAAAATAAGGTTATATTATTGTACCATTGTGCACTCAAATTACAATAACATACCATAACGAGGTAGACAATTAGGTGGTTATCATGAAGAACGGGCTTAAGTAGTAAAGAAATCTAGAAATATTGATATTGAACCCTGTATAGTACTACTTTGTGGGCCAGTCCACAGTTTCCACATTCAGCCGAGAAGGTTAATCAGTCATATTCATCATTAAATTTCACCACTCGGATTTTTTCTGGGATCAGGATCATGCAATTGTGAAAATGAGGAGTTCACATTTCGAAATAGATCCCTATACATTTAGTGTCCACATACATACAAACATCAAAGTCAATTGTCGCATTTAACAAACATCGTATAATTCATCGTCGAACTTATTCCACTGTAAAAAAATTTTAAGTCTGGTGAAAGTCATTGCACATAGCGGCTCGTCAATTTATGCAAAGAGTTGCAGCGCTACAAAAATTATAAATAATAAATAATTAGGACATGTCAATACTGTTTTACTCGACTAATGAATAACTTCTCTGGTAAAGTTTTTTCATTATTGGGGCATTGCAATAATTCGAGTCGACAGTCGAAAGATATATACGATTATTAGACCCAAATTATCCGACGGAATAATATATAATTTACTATATCTTTCGGCTTTCCACTCGAATTATTGCATTGCCCAAAAACATATCTCATGATTACTTTTACTAATCTTATCATAAATGTTTATGGAATGAACTCAATAGGCTATCGGAATGATAAGCCCATGGCATGGTGGTTTATACCATTGTCATTGAATGCACATTGTATGTATTAGAGGGTGGGGAAAACTGGCAATGAGTATACCAGTCCCCTCACTGCTTAGGACAAACTAGGCCCGTTGCAGATAAGGTGAATGAACATTACATCTGCATATGCAGTCTGCAGAGGGTGACTCAGCTCAATCTGAGACACAGGATCAGGCAAACATGGAACCTTAGGTAAAATAGTTGATAATTACATAATCATCATTTGGCCAGTTAAAAAAAAACATTACATGATAAAATGTATTTTTTTGTATAAAAATGTTAATGCATATATTTATTGGGACTTCTATTCAATTAAAGAATCGAATGTCAGAGGTTCTGGATAACGTAATTTATTCCCCCATCCCAACTTAACGTTCGTTAAGGCCACATCAGCATATAATTTTAAGCGCATAAAATTATGCCAAAACAGCACGCAATTATGACAATATGTATAATATCATCAGCAGTCTTATCTTGCAATTAGTGGCACCTCAACCTTGTGCCGTAATCGCAGAGACCATGAAAATATCTGGCTCATATATTGGCAATCCCAAATGAACTGAAAATAAAAAATGAACAAATTTACAAGATTACTAAATGAAAGGAACCGTAAAATGCATCAGCATAACTGAAATTCTTTCCAAAAGCATTGACCGTGCCATATTTTACAGAAAATGACAAGGTTGCTATAATATTGCAATCTACAATAAGGCCATTTGAGTAAAGTTCAGATTTGGAAATGGTGACACATGTTGGATCTGGCGTCATTGTTACCACAAGCCGCGTTGGGATCCATCATTGCCTTTGTTCAGGCCTATCTATCTGCTTATCATACTATATCATTGATGGCATAATATGTATAGCATAGAGTGAGAGGCTAGCCAAAATAAAATAAAAATTGTCAGATCCTTTCCAGCAAGCAATCGGCTACTTAGAAACTTGAAATGGACGAGCTCTACAACCATCCACCACTTACTACTTTATATATATATATATATATCTTTCTTCATCATCCTCCTCATCATCCTCATCATTATTTAGAGTTTAGAGGAAGGCAGGAAGAAGAAATTAAAAAAATAAGGTTATTTTCCCATTTTGCATTCAAATCTTGGTTTCTGTGTTTTCAGTATACCTACAATGCTTTTAGTTGTGGTCACATGAGGAAGTAAAATACTTTAAAAAAATAGTATTAGCATTAAAGCAAATTTTGACAATGTTAATTAAGATGGAATGGATGGGTCATTAAACTAAAACCATTCCAGTCACGATTGTATACAGCCAAATAAAAAGTCAGTATGACCCATCTTGTTTAATGTAAAAAAAAACAAAGTTGGATATGACTGCTTAGTTTCCTTCCTCTGTTTGGTATTCATATGCACTAGGAAGGCATAAACTACTTTAATTAGACCACACATGGAACACCGTTTTTTTTTTGCGCTGTCAGGATGAATCAACGTAATGACAAGGCCCTTGTCACAAGGGATATCCCAAACAAACACAATTGGTAAATAGATAAATGACCTGGGCAATGACACGTGTAGAAAATTTCCTCAACACCATGAACATTCCAGACAAATATTTCTAAATGCCTATATTAAGGAAATCTCTCACTTCCTCTCATCAAAAAGGCTTTCCCATGCTCATAGAGCTGATGGACCTCAGAAGTTTGCTACTGCGCTAATTCTTTTAATTTACATGCAATCTATAAGCTAAATTATCCGATTATGCGATTACTCGAATTTTAAAATGAGTATCTTAAACGATAATCTGTTCAACTACCTGGTATATTATGCCATTTGGTCTAACCTCTTCAAGTCATGTCTAGGAGAGAAGGTAAATGGAACTTCCGGTTTAATATTTAAAATGCCAAAGCCTACAATCAGATTAGTATTTTATTAATCTTCATTCATGTCAACTAGGTTGAGGAGATCAGCTTTAATCGGAAGTACACCGGAATTTATTTCAATCCGCTGGATCCTGGCTACGACCTTAAAGAAATGGGAACGAGTGAAGCAGGTCTGACATTGCTATTGAGTAAGGTCAATACCCAATTCGACCGAATTATGATTACATCCGATGTCCTCCCTGTCAAAGAACAGTATTCGGGGAGGAGTCAAAATCCGGACATAGATATACTCCCGAAACTTGTGGCAAAATACAATCTGCATCGGAATGAGACCTCCCCAAATAAATCCCACATGGAAATAATTATCTCACACAAAATCTTGGATTGGACTGATATGAAAATGATTCGAACGCGACTTCAGCGAGCTCGTTACATGTTCGACAAGGCCAACGCAATATTTCCGGGAACGGTGAAGACGATCCTCTTGGAAATTCCAGATTTGTCCAACAAATCATTGGAAAATTTCATGGAATTTCGGCGTCATTTCTCTCACAACAGCAGCGGCTTTCTTTCCAGCCGCACGAGTAGCTTGTACAGAGTTGGATTAGCAGGAAACATTGCGCTTTGTGCCAGCTACTCTTCGTCGGCTTCAGAGTTTTCCAATTTGAAAACCGTTGTGCATCTTGGTTTAGCTGATGCTCTATATTTCTCACATTACCCCAATCAGGAGCTCTCCTCCGTTGACAAATATGCCGAGTTCTTGACAAATTACTTTGATAACTGCAGGGATCAGTTGGTGAGCGTTAATAAAAGAACAAACGTGGGATTCATGACCACTTGGCCAGACACTACTCCTGATGGTTTGATAAGATATTCGGATTTGGTACAATTTTGGAGAAGAATGGACACCTGGGCAGATGACACCAAAACCTCTGTTGTGCTCCTCCAGGCTTTTGACAATCCTTTCGGAGATGGTCTCATGATGAAGACGAATGGGTGGTGGCGACTTGTTCCTAAAAGTTTTTATCAGGATCCTTCACATTTCATACTTGAAGAGAAGCTGCTTCTCTCGAATGTCCCAACCATAACCGAATCACTTAATCTGACGTGGCTTCGGGAGGAAACTATATTCAGTAGAAAATGGACCGGTATAGAATTCAACCCTGATATTTTTAGGCGTGACTTGGCCAAGCCTCATCAGCACAGTGAGTCCAGTCTAGCTGATTTAGTCAGGCAAGTGTCAACTCAATTTTCGAAAATACTCATTTCAAATTATCGGACAGGTATTAGTGACGAATCAATTTCAAGCGAACAATTTATTTCCATTGCGGCAACTGTGGCAAAGCAGAACTTAAATATGAGTCATACTCATTCAGGAAACTTTAATGAGTTGATCATGCCATTTGAGGTTGGGACAGCGGAGGATGTGGTTGGGCTCTCGAATGAAGCCAATAACATTTTCCCGGAAACTGTGAAGCTGTTATTATATCGGCCGACGTCAGTTGGTCTAGACTATGAAGTTCTTGCAAAAAATATTAGGCAAATTACCAACATTAGCATGGCTATCAATTTTCCTCTTAATGTAACACATGACCCGGTTCACTTCGAAAATTCAATGGGATTAGCTAATAGACTGGGAATTAACATTATCTATTTTTCGGCCTTCGTCCCGCCACAGCTTTCTGAGTTGGGCGTGGACCGACTTTCGTCCTTATTCACCGTCATGCTTGAGAGGTGCAAAAGCAAGGTCAAGGAATATAGTCTCGGGTTGAATATGAATATGACAGCGGCATTCATCACCGGCTGGCCCGCCGTTGGAGAGAAAAATCTGGAGCAAGTGCTGCAATTTGTAAAATTCTGGGAGAAAATCAATACCTGGGCTGTTGAGACTCAGACGACGGTTATCTTCTTAACCGCATATGATAGTAAGCCGGCAGTGGGAACAATTCATAGCAAACTGGGGATTAGAAATGGGTGGTGGCGACTGGTTGAAAATAACACGACCACTCCACAAGTTTTAAATGGCTACTGGTTCGAAAATAAGAAGGAAGTTGCGTTACGTCATTATCTGGAGATGTTAGCCAATGCCAGAAATCAGTCCTTGTCTACGACTGACCTTGCCATTTCAATAGTCATCCCGGTCTCCCTCCTCCTCCTCTCCATTTTGTTGTTTGCTGCATATCTCCTCAGGAGAAGAAATTCTAACCAACTCACAAAAGCAGACATTGACGAATTCTTGAATGGAGGGGAAACCCACCCATTCAGCGAGGGCACAAATGGCCCTTATCAAAGTGCCCGGCATGAACGGAAGACAAGATCATTCTCAATCGACCAAGCAGCCACTTTAGGATCGGGGCAATTTGGGATTGTCTGCAGAGGATTGATTAAACTGGATGGGGGACTTGGGGGAGAGGTCGAGGTCGCAGTTAAAATGACAAAGGCGTGGTGTCCACGCGAGACGTTAAGATCATTTCTATTTGAGATTAAGATCCTGTCCTATTTGGGAAAGCATCCACACATTGTCGAGTTCATGGGGGCGAATACTTCCGCGTTGAAGGATGGGAAGGTGCTCATCTTCCTGGAGTTGTGCCAATTGGGATCTCTTCAATCCTACTTAAGAAATGCAAATGAAGGGGACCTGGAAGAGTCATTTACAAACGATTTGGTTAGATGGTCGAGGGAGATAGCTAATGGGATGGAATATATGTCGTCAATGCATGTAAGGGTCTTCAACAAATTATATTTCTCTTGCCATACATATTTTAAAAAAATTCTCAATTTGACACATTTCTATTTTTCAGATAGTTCACATGGATCTCGCCACAAGGAACGTTCTTCTGACATCCGAGAAGCAAGCAAAAATCACAGATTTTGGCTTATCCCGTCGCATGTACGACTACCAAAGCTATATCAAGAAGCATCAGGAGCCCCTTCCTTGGCGGTCCATGGCCCCAGAATCCCTACGAAAATCAGAGTTTACTGAAAAATCCGACGTGTGGGCATTTGGGGTAACCCTATGGGAAATATTTTCACTTGCTGATGAGCCCTATCCCGGTCTCGTGTGGGATGTTGACTTCCCAGCCAAGTTGGAACGAGGACTCCGACTGGGAGAACCTCGGCATAATATCGATAACATTTATTCGGTAATGCTTCGTTGCTGGGATACTAATCCGGAAAGAAGGCCCACATTTGCAGAGTTGTCAAACATGTTATTTCAACAGAG
>JAQIXQ010000572.1:0-25619 GCA_034700485.1 Pseudosinella alba
TATCTTCGGAAAGTACAGAATAATTCGTTATTCTGCACTTTCCGAAGATCAGAATAATTCTCATCATCATCATCCTCGTCCGAATATCTTCGGTAAGTACAGAGAAATGAGTGAAATGTACGGCCCCAACCAAACCCATTTAGTATCCTTTTATTCTGCTTACATGGCAAATGCCAGCGAAGCGGTAGGAACTCAATCCCCAATTGCTTGTGATGTTGTTTAAGTAGCGCAGATTTGTAAGAAGATTGCATGTCGCCATACTTCAGGTGACAGGATGGGGTCAAAAGTATTATAAATTACTTGTCACTGTCAAATGTGATCTAATTTCCAAAGAAAAGTCATGAACTGAAATCATTTCAGTTCTGATTAGTGATGAATTGAAACTTTGCATTAGGTAGATTTAAATATCCAAATGAACTTGTGGGCGGGGAATGGGAACTAACCTAGGTAATTTAGGCATACGACCGTGTATTTGCATAAACAATTTCTCACCTAATATATTCTCATTAATCATTCTGAAAATCATGACGTAAATGAGTTATAATTACCGCTTTTTCGCTATTAAGGATTTGCCAAATTTGTGTTTGAATTTAATTAAAATATAATCGTATTAATCAATCACCCCGTATCTTAATGTCTATTAATCAACATTAATTACTAAAACACATATTGAAGGAAATTAAGCTTATGTAGTAATTCAATGCGTACTTAATTATTAACAAAATGGGCATCATATCTTCTTCTTTTTAAATGTCTCTATTTATTTTGAAATTACATTGTAACATTCAACAATAATTCAAAGTTATGAACGATAATTCTTGTCCATTCGTATTATACAGTGACCTTGGACTCCGTCAATTCCATTCCATCTAAAACAAAACATGACGTCACATGATATTTTCATTTTTAGCGAAAGCCAAAAAAAGATTTGGTGTAACGGCTCATGGCCCTCGACAGAATTAAATGTTTACCTGGATTAGCCTCAGTATTGATCTGGTTCCCCTTCCAGCATCTGTAGTAAATCCAGCAACCGGAGCAAGTCAGCAACGCTATAATAGCCAAGACAATAGTTGCCCAAACGTAGGGATTGTCCATGTAGTAGCTAACATGCTGCATCCTGCTCTTTTTCAAAGGTCGGATTTATCCAGAAGTAAAAAAAACGGATTTTTTAAAACTAAATATATTGCAGAGATACGTTCGCAAATTTCATAAATCTAGAGGGAGATGAAATGGGTAACTGACTGAAAAGCGGACATCGATTTTACACGACAAAATTTATTGGAAGTGGAAGCATTGTTATTAGATTTGGATTATAATGTGTAATTTGTGTCAATGTGTCCATTAACCAATATGGATCATTTTTATGTGGAAAAGACAATTAAAGTTTAGCTGCTTAAAATTACTAACGCATAAGCATAATTACTTTATTTCCCAAGACGGATTTTCAAAAGCCATCCAAACTACCCAAGTGGAACTTGAATAATTCAGGGTGACTTAAATCTAATAAATAATTATGTGTTGTTATATATTTTTTACTACACTTGTGCATTCTTCATTATACAAAAGAGGAGATTAATTGTTCAAAATTTGGTTTATTCTCGTAGCCTATATTTGGACATGTGTAGGATTAAGAAAGCTTACCTAATATAAATTGACTATCCATGAGAATAAAGGATGAGATGGTGTAAATTATTTCAATAAGTACATAGCCATCAGAAGGAAAGCCGAGAAGCTAAAAAACATGCAGTCCATTCGAAATAAAATATATATTTTCTTTTTATGCAAGGAATGATATAATGATTCAATTATATATTATGTAGCTTTGCAAAAGAATTTCTGCAAAAAAAAATGTTGTCGTCAAAAAATCCTATTTCTTCATTTTTTCTTTAAAATACATTTTTTTAGTCAAAGTAGACATGTCATATCGAGAAAACATGGAGCATGGAGACAAATAAATGATTCAAATACACTTTAGGACTAGCTATTGTTGAAAATAGTTTCATCGATTCCATAATGCATAACTTTTCTGAATACTTTCGCAATCATTCTTATTCTCAAATATTTTACAAATATAATGCTGAATTTATTTTCTATAATATTGAGAATATTATTGATCTTAATGTGGTTTGGATTATATGTTGAATAGGTTCGCGTATATGCTAGTGCGGAATTAAACCAAAAGCCAAATATGATTTCCAAACTAATTCTTGATGGGTTCACCCTTAACCAACTAATTTTTGAGAAGCTTCATTGTTCCCCCTATTTCTACTCATTTGACCACAACCGAAAGCAATTCCTCGATGGACCCCTTCGTGGCAGTCGCTTCTGGACCCCTTACAACATTCTCAGCTGCTTCTTCAGCCTGATCCTGTGGCCGCTAACACTCCTACATGGGATCCTGGAGAATTTGGTATTCCACCCAGGGACTGTGTCGCCCACGGTTTCCTACCTTCAGATATCCATCTTCTTCATGTGCCTCCTCCTTAATGGATACTATGTCACCCTGTTCAATGAAAGTGGGAACCTCGTCATTCATGCTAATCAACTGCTTGCATTCTACTCCCAAAATGGAGCCCCGATTCGAGAGAATGTTGAGGGGAGGGAATATGTCGATTGGATCAATTCTGAAAGACCTATGGAAAGGTAAACTTATCATATACTCTCACTGATAAGATTAATAAGCTATACAAAATTCTCCTCGGCTTCTTTTTAGAAATTTTGCGCATTTCAACAACCAGGAAGGGAGACTTCATGGGCGTATTGGTCCAGCTATTCATTCTAATCTGTAACCTTATCCCGATCACATTTGCCCTCTGCACCATTTCACTTCTAAATGTAAACTTGTTCAACCGAGGGGTTGAGGAAGCCACAATTAGTTCCAACCTGGTTTACAAACTTTTCGCATTAATGATGGGAGAAGGCAAGCTCCTTGGCGTACTTTCGAAATTAGTTCTCATCGCTATGATTACAATGGTGGGACTGGAGATTGGTCGAGTCTCCCGCTTTCTAGTTGTCCATGGAATATTTTGCACTGAAACGAGCAGCGGGCTCCTTCAAATGATTAATTTCCGGGGAAAGCAAGCTCAAGGGGAGTCCATGGCCTTAGTGGAATACAAAATTTTATATCAAATTCCCACAAAATTGCTGAAGCCTGCGGAGCAGTTCATGCATATGGCTTACCAGGCGGGGAGTGCTCTACTTGTTCTAGCCCTGGCAGGAGTTCTGATTGGGTGGAGGTTCCTCTCCATATCAGGAACATATTTTTGCTTTCTTGTTGCAGTGGTAATGACATCGGGTGCGTCTGCTTTCTTGCCTGGAGCAATTAGAACGATGAGTATGAGCAAAAAGATTCTGCATGATTGGAAGGAAAATGTTGAAGGGTTCCATAAGGGCGGTACGGCCTATAATAAAAGGGTGTTGGTCGCATTAAGACCTGTAGGGTTTCCCATCGGGGGAAAGGGCATGACTGATAAGGACCCTGTAACAGATTTTGTTGTGCGGGTCGTGCTCAACACACAGGATCTCATACTTTTTCTAAAGGATGGGATATAGAATTGTCGCCATCGCTTTTTGTAATCAACATCAACAAGAAACCACGGCCAGAAAATTGATAAATTTCCCAAGCAAAAGCTGCAACCTATTTCCGAAATCGATGGAAGTGTCATGCTTTCTGTATTAGGTAACATTTGCCAAATCGAGACTAAACTTTTTTTTTGAATATCGGTTAATTGTAAAAGATTGACAAATGAATAAATTACACGGTTACTATATGTACTGTTCCCAATTTGTGAACAACATTCAAGTATTTTATACTTATTTTTTTGCTATTTTTTGCATGGCTTATATTTTATATTTATTATATGCCCATAGGCTAAGCTGGCAAGTGATCAGAAATATAAAGGACCCATTTATTTCAGAATTCAAGCAAATATATTGAGAAATTAAACATTTACCAATTGCCATGGATAAATAGATTTACGGATATGAATAAATTAAAAATTTGACGGGGTATAATAATGAAAGGTGAACAACCAAGAACTAGAGGATGATGACTCACATTGGATAGTCATAGTTGGGTTAACCTTTGTAAAACTAATCAGAAAAATCATAATTTACTTTTCATTTTTTTAAATTTTAATCTAATAAAATTTAAATTGAGCTAAACGACATTTATATTACTTCGCAAATCTTTCAGATTCTAATATCTAACAACTCCACCCCTCACCCCACCAACCAATCCAAATTATGTCCGTCACCACCTCTCTAACTTGTAATGAGTCATTAAAAACTTAATAGACTGCCTTTTCTGTCATTACTAATGACAGACAAGGCAGTCTATTAAGTTTTTAATGGAATTTACTTCACAATTAAATTAGGCTATGAATTAAACCCCGACAAGAATTTCAATTAAAATACACTATTAATTAGTAGATTACTTGTACAGCAGAACTTGTTTGCCAGAAACATTCTAAAAAACTCCCGTAATATTAATTATTGACACGAATTGTGAAAGCGTTGAAACAACACTGACAAACAGTATTCTCTATTCAAGACATTACCTCTATAAGAAATTCAAATAGGATAGTATGCACACGCAGGGCTCCATTTCAGTGTACTTTTCCCACACACATACATATAATTATGGGTTAATGATATAGATCCAGTGTTTTATCACGTTGTCTGGATGGTGAGCCATCTATTTTCATATTGGCACGAAATAAGAATACATTTTGAGTTGGCGAAACCAATCATGTCTCAATCATATCTGGACATTTTTCTCCATCGTTGTTCCCATCCCAGTCTGATCCCGGTTTCTAACTCGTTGCTGTTTCCCAACTTTAGCTAATTTAGGATGAAATGGGATTTATGGAAGGATTATTTAAACTTTCATTACCCCATCCGAGGCTCATATTCAGCTCATATCAACCATCAACCACATGAGTCATTTTATTTACCTGATCCAAGGTTACCGGCCGCACCTGGCAGAAGGCATTTTGAATCTTTGAGCTCATGGAAAATTCCGCTCTTTGTCAGTTTTTAAATTAGGTAGGGGAATAGAATTATGCTGTACATAACACAATTTCGAAATCGATTTTAAGCCACCGCTCAGGGTATGATATGTACGACAATAATACATTTTGTATCGTACATTTTGCAAAAACGATGAAAGAGAAATCATTACTTGTTCCCCATTCTATGAAGATAATTAAACTTTAGCGTTTGATTGGATTTTTGATTTGACTTTATTCGTGTTAAACTGTATAACCATAAATATAGGCTGGCTTGGTCACCCTACAATAATACACAATTCCAATAATAATATCCAACTTACAATAAAACATACCAAGTCATCAACAATTTAATTTAAATGCATTTGCACAGCTTAACCTGGCTACAGCGGAAGTTGCTACTAAATCATGAATTTTAAACACATGTTGGAGCGAACAAGGTATTATTCAGCCGAATTTGTGATTTGAGCGAACGTCAAGTAAATTCCCTCAGTTCCCATCAAACGAGTTAAAAATG
This sequence comes from Pseudosinella alba, assembly GCA_034700485.1. Classification (NCBI taxonomy): domain Eukaryota; kingdom Metazoa; phylum Arthropoda; class Collembola; order Entomobryomorpha; family Entomobryidae; genus Pseudosinella; species Pseudosinella alba. The sequence goes on from JAQIXQ010000572.1 coordinate 5,527, forward strand.
CAATGGATTTTTTTAAAATTTATATTCACTGACACGATATACGCATATAATTTTAGTGAAACAGAAATAGATATACGAAATCAATACTTTTAATGCATACTAAAGAAGGCAAAGTACACGAAAGTTTTATGGAAAATCCATCCCACCAAGAATTGAGTGAGATTCGGCGTAATAAAGCAATAATGGAGAAAATATAATGTATCACCGTAAACATTCCCATTACTTATGCCTTCAGTGTCAGATCCTTCAAAAATAGGATGAGATCCTGCGTGTTCCACACAGTCCTGGAAACGGCATCAATCATAACCCCTTTGTCAATGATGCCCTTCCCCCCAATGGGAAACCCGATTGGTCTCAATGTGGCCAACACCCTTTTGTTGTGGGCTCTACTCCCCTTCCTAAAGCCCCCAATATTTTCTTTCCACTCATGTATCCTTTCTTGGCTCATCTCTACCGCATTCACTGCCACCGGGAGCTGAGCCCACATGGCTGCCACCACAGTCCCCATCAAAAGCCAATTTAGGCAATATCCCGACACAGAGAGGAATCTCAACCCGACCAATACCGCCGATAATGATACAACCAGGATGGTGCAACCAACTTGATAATTCATATGAGCAAGGTGCTCAAATGGTCTCGAGATTTTTATATGGATTTGATACAAAATTTTGTATTCTTCCAGTGCCCAGCATTCCCTTCCAAATTGCTTTCCCCTGGATCGAATAATTTTGACAAGGTGGCTGGTCACCTTCCAACTGTATTCCTACAAACCGAACTGTGCGAGTTGCTTCCAGCAAAACTACCAGGATTATTCCGAATATGACTGACTTTATTAGAAGGTCCCCAAACCAGCTTTCCTCACAAATATGGGAGTACAGCTGGAACAGCATGTTGGAGCTGATGGTGTCCTCCCGGGTGCCAGTGATTGTGATGACGTTCAGGAATAGACTGATGCAAATGGCCGCTGGGAAAACTGGGATGGTACAGGCTAGGACAAAGAGTTGTACGACCACGCCCAATACGTCTCCCTTTTTTGTTGTGAGGATTTTATGCAGCTCTGAAAAACAATTCATTTCACTATACAAAATGCTCGTACAAGAGAAAACGCAGTAGCTTATATCTTACCGCTCCGAAGGTTCTTCCAAATCAATTTGATTGTCAAGTCTCTACTCCAAATCCTGACAGCACTTGGTTCCATTTCACGGTAGAAAGCCAACAGTTGGTTAGCATGGGTGACGACATCCATTCCACCCCATGACAACGTCACGTAGTAGCCATTATACAGCAGAGAGCAAAGGAAAAGGGTTATCTGCGTGGGGGACACCACTCCCGGATTAAAGACCAAGTACCAAATGATCCCGTAAAGGAGGGTGGTGGGGAATAGAATCCAGTTGATGAACAAGTTGAGGATATTATAGGGTGTCCAAAGTTGACCTGGACCAACTTGAAATTGATTTGTGGAATGGTCAAAACTGTAGAAATAGGGGGAGTAATGGAACCTTTTGGAAATTAGTTGGTTGAGAACTATGCCCTCCAAGAGAAGCTTGGAAATCATTTTTGATACGCCTTCTTAAAAGCATGTATCTCTATGATAGAGCAAATATCTGATTAATTTAAGAACTTGCAACTTTTCTTTGTTAGTATTAATAAATACATGGCAGTATGAGAACGGAACGGTTCACAAACAAGAACTGGTGGTAGATGATGGTGACGTACATTGGATTGTCATCCTTGGTCTAACCTTTCCAGAGATATTAAGAAAAAGTAATTTAATTTTCAACAGAACCAATTAAATGGAGGTAAACGAAAATCCTAATATGTCCTAAATATTCCAGATTTTAATTTCCAACAACTCCACCCTTCCCCAACCAATCCATATTATGTCCGTTGCTCTGACATTTCCTTAACTCATAATGACAGACAAGAAAGTCTATTATTTCTTCCTATAATTGGCTTTACAATTAAATTAAACTACAGACCAAGCTCCGACAAGAATTTGAATTCGAATGCGTACATTACTAGTTAGTAAACACATTACAATTAAATACATCGTCCACGTGCAGCTTGCGTAGCCATGCTCGCTGCACGTCTTTTGCAATAGCTCCTGGTACGTCCCAGTTCATTGTTAGATATATAATTGCAAAGTAATGGTTTAGTGATTTTTTTATCACAAACATCGTCCCCATTTAAGTAGCTCCCCAGAGCTGTAAATTGGGGGACTGTGGTAGCCATATTTTGCCAGTTATGATGCATTTTCAAAACCAGTTTGATCAGGATTTCATTCCAACAAAACTGCCAGTGTTGAGAGGCAGGTTAAATGTTCTTTATTGACATTGTCAAGTCCTCCAATTTATTATCAGAATCCGTATAAAAACGGGAGCGAATGTGACGATTATCTCAACTAAAAGAGAAGATGCTGAAACCATTAAGCTAATACAAAGAACCACAAACACGACCAAAATATTTCCTCCCATTGTCGCTGCCTTGGGATCCTCGTCATCCGCTGTTGGGCTGTCCTTATCCGGCTTTGAAATCTGCCAAAGAAGCTTCATCCACCAATCCTGTATCCCTGATTCTTTGAAATTACTCAGCCGCTTAATGAGAAACCGTGGAATGATTCCAGTTAAATAGAATCCTGTCGTGGATTGGAAATAAGTTTCCTTCCCCACATTTGCCTCCATTCCCAAGGACTTCAACTGCTTACTGTAATTATGGCAGGTTATGGAGGGCAAAATGAGAGAAGTTTTATTACATTGTCTTAAATTTTGCAACGAGTCATTCCCTTGCTTCTCATGCATTCTATCCTTTGCAATTTCAACGTATTCGCTCATGACGCCGGGTTTGGATTTGTAGATGTGGATCAGCTCCCCAACGTTTTCCTTGATGTTACTTATATTACCTATACTTGAGTGATTTTTTGTAAATTCAAGAAGTTCCAACTGCTCATTCATTCGCCCGCGATAGTATTTTGCCACGATTTGCCAAAATTGCAATAGTTGGGACTGGATGTGTATGTATTTCTTTGGACCGGGGTCTTTAATTTCGTGCTGTTCATAGAGGAACGGGGTCTCTACATTCATAAATTTTACCCTATTCATGAAAATATTTCCTGCGACCGAATAAATCCTGTAATCGTCGTGAACAAGCTCATCAATATATTCATATCGGAGGGGTTTCCTGTTCACGATCATGTTGTACACGTTTGAGTTCTTGTAGCCATTACTGAGGACGATTCCCATCAGAAGGAGGCAGATTGCAATGATTCGAATTGGTTTTGAATTGAGAAAGTTGCTGGGGAAGGGATCGCCCTGTTCCAGAAACAATTTCACCATGGAATTTAAATTGGACATGATGATTGAAATGGAGTCATGTCTATTATTGTCTCGCCTAACTGATGATGAGCTAATCTGATGTAGAACCACCGGAATGATTACAACTAAAGTCGAAATGCCAGCCCAAGTCCAGTTATCGTATACTCCAATCAGCTCTGAAAATGCCATGGCCTCCAACCCTCTTCCTCCGCAAGCGACAAATTGGAGGTTATAGAACTGGTCCCGCATGAAAAACGGGAGATGATACGGAAATGGAATAAAGTTAATAGCAGCAATTATTACAGGCTTCAAGTCCTTATTATGCAAATTAGAATTGTCGTGAAAACCATCTTGTCCACTTTTACACCTCCTTTCTCCCACCCTGTACGTATAATTCTTCCAAATGCTTGTCCACAGGTAGACTGTTAGATGCATGACTTGATCCTTTGGACTGGGATATTCATTTAAAACTTCAGTCAAGGCGTAGTGACCCTTGTCGCGTAACTGGTTAGAACACATTTCTAAGTGAGGGAAGTTTTGTACGTCCGTTTGGCCATATCCAAAATAATACATGAATTTCACGATATGCAAGGGCGCCAAATCACTATTGCGGATATGACCATATTTTAAGTCATTAATTAAGGTTGAAATTTCCTCCCAGTCTCTCAAGTCATCATCGGGTTTGCCAGAAAGAGCTATAGACTTTAGTAGAGGCCCGCATTCAAAGCAAAAATGTACCTGCATAATTTGCCCAGCTTGGGAAATGCTATTCGTTTTAGTGTCCATAATATCTAGGAGACAAATTTGTGTCAAAACTGAATAGTGAGGGGTAAAGTTGTAGCTATCTCGAACCCAATTTCCAATAACAATATTTTGTTCCTTGATCGGGAATCTTTCCAGGCTTTTGAACTGAATCCCAAATATATGAATTGTCGCAATTGTGGAGGGGAATGCTTTCATGGCTTCATGCTCAAAGTAGAATAGGGAATGCCAGATTGGGGGAAGCATTTGAGGGATAAACAAGTTCTTTTCCCAATGACCTTGGTCATTATCCGAGAGGTGATTATTGAGCCTTGGGATCGTGTGGTAATACTTGGGAGGAAATATGTCCAGTCGTACATTGCAGTTCCATGGCTTACTATTTCTTACGAAGGAGTAGAAATCTGACTGCGCACAAGCATGAACCATTTTTCTCTTGGCATTACCCGAAGGGTCAGCAGATTGTAGATGTTTCAGACAGGGATCCACAAATGAATAGGATTTGTTATTTGGTTCCATTGTCCAAATGAAATAAATTTTTCGGGCAGGTGGTCGGTTGTACTCTTCAATTAGGAGGGCCAGTTCCAAGTTACTCAGGATCACAGGTACCTTCAAATTATCCAGGTTTACCAAGATTTGCGTAAACGTTGTTATATAAACTAGACAGTGTTTGTCGAGGATTGTGGTGGAAAGTAAGTGATCCAGTTTGGTGATCTCATTTGGTTGGTTCCAAATGGAAAATATTTCTTCGGTGTAGGCCGAAATTAGTGGATGGTCATTATCTCGTATCAGATCAATCCTTGTTGGACGCTTAGAATGACAGCATGTGAGGAACAGTACTAGCACAGATATTATATAGTAAAACTTGGGTATGAGGATGGAATTTAAGATGGAAATGTTTCCAACACAAATCATTTTGCTGTAGTTTGGAATATTAAATATGAACCTGAATTCTGCTAAAATATTCCCGTTGTGGAATTGTAATAGCTGGAAACTTGAAACTGAGCTTTAATCGCTGAATTCTTCAATACTTTTTACCTTTCCTAATCAAATGGTTATGATATGGGCAGTTTTATAAAGATTTAAAGAAAGCAGATTTTAAAGAATATTTTTGGTCGCGTTAAATAAAAGTTTTATGATGGTTTTAATATTCAATCGATTTTATGGACCAGTTGAAGACGTGAAAGCGGAGGGCCAGTGCATCTAATTCTAAGACTACGATAATAGATAGCAGAGTAAGCAGTAACATTTTTAAAATGTCTTCCATTTGCATGACGTCAATTCAATTGGATATAAAAACAAGTTCCAGTTCAACTGTTTGGCTCTGATAAAAAAAACTTTTAGCTACCTCCATCTTTCCACGGAGTTTTGAGGGGGCTGTTTCATAAATGGTTTTCGCATGCTTGAGTTTTTCATGCTGTGAGCAATATTTATGATGCTAGTTCTAATTCATACAAAAGACAAACCATGTTTGAAAAGGACCTTAACGAAGCAGTACAATACACTATATGATAATGGCACTTGAAAATGACATTTACTACATTCCAGTAAACAGTGGCGATATAGGTGTTGGTTAGATTAGATTTCAATTGAAGATTAGCACATAAGACTAGCAGATCGATCAAAAGATGTTTTACGTAATGTCTCCCAAACACGTATTGAAGCAAATGGATCGATAAGTATAAAAAAACCTTAAAACTGCTAAAGAAATGTGTTCAAAATGTAAGAAAAGAGCTTTGCGATGGGAAATAGTAAGATGGCTCTCTCCAAATTACATCAAAATTTACCAATAAAATCTGCTGGTAACTCAGCAGTAAAGTAACTGAGTTACCACTGCATGAATTAGGCGACGAATTTATCGTTGCTTTCATACAAGCCTTGTCTCCCTCAGGACAAAATGGGAGTAGCTATAGCTATTACGTATGTAGGCAGAATTCCATATAGGTATTTAAATTAGTCCATCCAGTCATCGTACCATGAGGAAACGTAATTTGTCGTTTGCAAAACATGCCCATGTTTTGCTGGCTGCTTTATGGATTGATGAAAGGTAAAAATTCCACGTGATTCAATCGTTAGTGTTTTCGAATAGCAATATCATATTGTGCAATAACATAACGCATCATGCACATAAACATGTATTTATGTAGACCACATAGCCTCAACAAGTTAGCTTTCAGAAAGCTAAAAGTTTTATGTTGGTCAATTTAGATGGATTGGATGTTATGCACTGCAAACATATCTATATGTGTATGCTTGCACGGTCCTGGCTTCATCCGCTAACAATTTTCATATTTTCTGTATCCTATTCCCCCTACTGAAAGCCCTCTTGAAAATTAGTATCCCGCATAATGGTTCATATTTGACTTTGCATTAGTTTGCATTTTTATCAAGTTCATTATATTTCAACTCTTGTCAAATTTATGAGCTATAATGACTGATGTAATTAAAAATCTCAATAATGAAACTGAATGATCTCATCTCACTTGTTTCAGAGTATCATTTGCATTTCATAACAGTAACGTGTGGACAAAAAAATACTCGGCCATTAAGGGTGAGACAAGTATGACAATGATAAGCGTCGACATTTAACGTCACATAAGCATCCAGAGTGCGCACATGGAATTTAGTTATTGTGCAACTTTAAAACATACTGGGTTATTACGGAGCTGAAAGCGCAGTTATGGTTTTGATCGGTTTGTCTGTCTGTCTGTCTGTGAACGCTCTACAGGCTTCATTACTGGATCAATTTTTCTAATATTTTGTACATAAGCTTCTTTCCAAAAGGGGACAATCTAGAAATGAAAAGTTTTCCAGACCAATTTGTTGAACTGATTACAAATCTGAAGTCCGTTTTTTAGTCGCAAATCTGGGCAAAATGGAATATCCCTGTTAACACGTGTTTTCAAAACGTGCAAATTTGGAAAATCACAATATCAAAACTGACTACAAACACTAATGCGTAGATTTCGAACATGAAATCCGTTTCTGAAAATACTGCGCAGTTTTAGTGAGATCTCCAAAATTGCGCAATTTAGAAAAACGGATTTCAGATTTCAAATATTACCCAGAAAATTGTCTATTAGTTTAAAAAAATAGTATGTGTTAATATACAGAATCAATTGCGATGTTTGCATTTAATATTACCGCCATACTTTTAATTTGCTATTAATATTCAAAATAGGTTACGTATGTGACCAAAAGCCACAATGGCTGACAATTAAAAGTTCATACTTAAAATAATGATCTATGCTACCATATAATATGGATTTTTTATTCATGAGGCTGGAAATCCGAAATATGCCATTTCATTGGCCAATGAAAAAGAATGGTTACTCTCTTTCACTCAGAAATTATTCCTAATTAGTGGTAATCTATTATCATTCCAAATATGAAATCACATATCTGAAATAAGTTAAATATTTGCGGGCATTAAATTAAATGAATAAAAACATACACCACATACATACAAGTATATTGTGTAGTCATATGTGGTGGATTAGCAATCATAATTAAATTCATATGCGAGAATAAATTATAATTTATATTTGTTCTCTAACTTCGTCCCATATTTGAAGGATCTTATAAATTTTCGATGTGTCATCAAGCATGTGCCCGTCACCTATGAATTTTCCATCTGAATGGTCTCATCCCGTCCTCCGTCTCCGCCAAACCATAGTTATATGTGAAATTCGGGGTGAGTGACTTAATTGTCATTGGGTGGACGATTAAATTGAAGGACACGTGACTTGCTCCCATTGACATAGAATGACCTGAATTGACTTATTCGTAGGTTTGCCTCTGTCGTGCTTGCCAGCGTTTTCCAGCTTATTTTACCGTTGAAACCTCCCAATTGGGGCATCGCCATCGTCCTCTATCAATTCATCATGCTCAGGGAAACCATTTATTTGGCTAAGCTCCACCTTACCATTTTGGAAAAAGTTGCGCTTTGTCCCTTTGAGTGGCCCAAAGACTTGCAAATCCCACGGATAACGACCTCCTCAAGGAAACATCTTTTCTACAAGGTAAATCTATGTATCAATGGACTACACGTTGGACTCATGTGGATCAATTACCTCATGACGCTGCCCAATATGGTAACAAGGGACAAGATGTTGGCCTTGCTATTCCTCTGGATTCACCTCCTCTCATTTGCGGTTAGGTTTAATTTTCTGCTCAAGGAGGAGGGATACATTCAGGTGATGGGTGCATTCCTCCAATATGAGGAGAACCGAGACTGGATTCAATCTCGAGTTGTAGCAAATGAACGATCATCATCAGAGAAAATGCTGACATTGGTCACGAAAATTCTCCAGCTGGTGATAATTGGGACATCAATATGTGCACCTGTCCTGATTGGAGCCATCCTCTACAGCATTCCATGCATGCCCCCGCACCTGGAATATATTCTTCTAAGGAGGGGGAATGCCTGCTATTTCCAGGATGATAAAAATTCCCTCATCCGCTTCCCGATGATCCTGTTTGATATCTACATTTGGTTTAGTGCCACGGCATGTGGCACATTTTTCTTCCTCAATTTCTGCTTCCTCGTCATGCTGTCCCTGCAGGAGAGTCTGGATCATGCCAGGAAACTGCTGAACCCCACTGGGCGAGAAGAAGGAACGGGGTTGGGAATTGGACTGGGGGAGAATATCGATCATTTGTCATCTACCGAGAAATCCAGGTGTTGGGAAACATATTCAACGAGCTATTCCAAACTGTGATGATTGTCACAGTCATTCTAGCTGGGTGGATCATCCTTGTCGTCAGCCTCTACGCTTGTGTTAAACTGCATGAGTCTATTGAAATGCCCGGCTTTGCCTTCTTCCCAATGTCGGTTGTGGACAGCTTGTGCGCCATCTTCGCGGTCAAGGTTGCAGGCGGGGTGCTGGCCCAATCCAAGAGGTGCTTGAGGGAGACGAGGAATTCCTTCGGATATGGGAGGAACTCCTTATTCAAGAAAATGGCTAGATCCATGGGACAGGTAAAGGTTAGGTTTGGGTCAACCAATTATATAGACCAGTTGACCCCATTCAACCTAGTCAATCATGCGTTGGCCAGTTGTGTAAATTTGATGCTGTTGACGTAAAGATAGACGGTATTTGAAATAATTAAACGTGACCACGATTTATGTAGATTGTGGTCAATTGTAAAATAATTAGTTGTGTACAGAAATCTAATATTTACAACTAAAAAGGTGGATTGAAACCATTGAAAAGTGTAAAAGGCTACTGCCGAGTCTGGAATTTCCCGTGGTCAGATTAAGTGAAGTTATGTTCGAGGGACATTGGCTATATAACTACTTACGATTTTAGCACGATGAGAATTGAGCAAGTACCTAATGCAGCATCAGCTATTCGGATTTGGACCTACAACTTCCCGACTCGAGATGAAGGCAATGAACTGGATTAGAATTGGTATCATTACTTCAGGATGGGAATAAAATGTATGATTATGTTCCATGCAGAAGGGGGAGCCTTTTGACTGTTGAAATTTAATCTTAAGTTCATATTTTTTCAGGTTATACAGTTGGATGGAAGTTTATAATTACCTGTAAAGCACATTTTATAGAACATTTAACTAGGCAGGTTATTATAGGTTAAGTTTAGTGCCCGATGAAAATTGGCCATTTCTTTGATGCATAATATGTCTCTCGGAAAAAATTGTCGAAGATATTGCTAACTGTAGAATTTGAAGTAATCTAGTTAGCATTACAATGTTAATGCCATTGATATGATTAATGGCCTTTACTGGAGGAAGAAAAATAATTTGCCGTGTGAAGGTCATGTTTTGTTGGACTATGCTCTGATGGCTAACATAAGCTCCAAACCACAAGCAAATAATCTCGTAATTTTTGATAATCAACCGGACTTGATAACATTGAAGTGTGGATCCACTAAAACACTCCAGCACTCATGTCGAGATAAGAAAGACATAAGTGTCCAGGCATCCAGTGTTCAATAGACATTTAGAGTTGGCATGGCTCATGCTGTAACTTTAAAATATAATGAGAACATAATCTGAGTTTAATATCATATCATCAGTTTAGTTTCATGAATGTGACGGAGAAAGTAATAGTTTTAATTCAGTCCGGATTCATGTCCATAATTTTAAATTCAAATCCAAGCTGGAATTTGTTAGGTGTCTAATCAGGAAGGTGGCTTCTGCAGAAATACCTTAGCATGAACGTTTCAGACCTTGTGGTGGGGACTCCAGGTAATTGTATATAACAATATATATTCGATCTATATTTTTTCATAATGAGATTCACTTAAACATAATAGGTATATTATTATATTCGACTCCTGTTATTTTGTTAAGAATGTCCCATCAACATCGTTGCATCAATCCTACGGATAGATGCTCACCTCATGGATCACTGGTCATCCTTGACAATGGGTCTAGGTATTTCCAGTGTGGGGATCAAAACACTGCAAAATGATTTACGACTCGACAAAATTACCTATTCAGATTTAATCCACGAAGTACTGGGGCAATGGGTTGGCACGAAGGGAAGTAACGCAAAATTGATCGTGCTTATGCTCGTGCTGGAGGGAGATTGCAAAGCAGTTGAAGCCATCCGTAAGTTCAAAAAACTCCAACTGAATTGTGCAATTTGCTCTAGAAAGTTATACCCGTTATAAATTTATTAATATTTAGAATTGTTTTTTTTAGAATGTCTTGCCCGTCATTTCAATCTATCGTACTCATTTTACAACTTAATTACATGGAAGGACTTGACGGTGTCGTTGGAAGCAAAAGTGGTACGAAATTTACACAAGCTTTTTCCTAGCCTGTGCATTGATTTAGTAACGCATATCTTGACTGGGATGACCCTACTTCATCTAACGAGGGATAACTTCCCAGAAACGCTTCCCGAATGCCCCAGCTACTACGTCCAGAGGAGAATGCGAACTAGGAGCATAATTTCCACAAAAATATTTGAGGAGAACGATTCCGACATTTTTCTTATCGGTGGGATTGCGAGGCATGAACTAACCCGACTGGCAAAAGATAAGATAACGGACCATTCCACAAATCAGTTAAAGCAGCGTTCCATCACTGTTAGGCACATGATCCTGGACAGCCCAACTCACTTTGACAAGATTTGCAAGCTGGTTGATGAAAAGCAACATGTTCACTGGTTCAGGTTTGACGATAAAAAGCTGAGGTGGATTCGATCATCAAGTGGGGGCATTCCGAAGATACAGGACTGTATGGACCAGGAACAAATTGACATGGATGAAGGGGATTTTTATGAGCAACTTGATCCAAACACCAACTCACCCGTCTGTATATCAGACGGACCAGGGATGGGCAAGTCCATGTTCTTAGCTCAGATTGGGAGACGATTGAAGGCCCAATTTCCAGATAGAACCGTCATATTCCTCGTCCTGAATGAGACCGTCAAAAGGGTCAGAGAAAATGATATTGAGAAACTGCTACAGTCACTGGTGAAATCAGAAAATACGAACTCTGGTCCAGTCACAATTGAACTGCTCCTCGACGGTTTGGATGAGGTGGATCCCACCGACTTGGAATTCGTATTTGGCTTACTCCGTCAAATTAACACCTCCATGAAATCAATCCGGCTCTGGGTCACAACCCGAGTGCATTTGTTAAACAAGTTGGAAGTCAATCTAAACACAATTGGTTTCCACATCAACCCATTCTCTGTCGAGGATCAAACCAAGTTTCTTACGTCATATTGGTTGAACAACATTAACTCGTCAGGGAACGTTGTCATGGATCAACTCTCCAAATTTGCCCATCACTGCTTGACCACACTCAAATCCATAATGAAATCAAAAGTTACTGACATTGCTGGAATTCCACTCCAGTGCTTACTGATTGCCGAAGTTTACGCAGAGGAGGCAGAGGCTTACGGGACAGCCGACAGCTCAGCCTTGCCATTATTGCATATCAGCTCAGTGACCGAAATGTATGAAGCCCTGATTACTCGTAAGTTCAAGAAGAGGATGACAACGGAAACAGGGGCATTAATGGATATGCACGTGGCACTGAGTCTGAGGCTTATTTTCCCGGAAATGTTCCCAAAACTTCAACATTTATTTATCCCGACTGACACAGCGGAGATTTTGAGAGTTGGTGTAATGGAAGCTTTCAGCCAGGGAGCAGATCCTCGTTTTATTCATAGGACTTTTGCTGAATATTTCGTAGCTTGGTGGGTGGTTCATCGGCTGATTCCATGCGAGGATGGAGGGGATGCGCTACCTGACTTTTTTATCAACCACATTTTACAGTTCAGTAAGCGTAACGTTGCACCAACTGTGTACCAACTACTACCCCCCGACTACGATCCTGAACGTACAAAAGCCAGCTTTGACCTTTACGAGTTCACTTATTCCGTAATCACGCATTTTCTGAACTCCATCATTGCCAATGTGCCACCCTTCCCGGAGCCTCAAGTAAGCAGTTTCGCCAGCTACCCCAAATTTGCCAAGGACGCCATAATTCAGATCGCTTTGTCCTGTGCCGCCGCCGACTATCCTCAGCTTTTTAGATTCCTTATGGAAAACAATGCTTTCCGAAAGCACGAAGAGGACATTTTCGGTGATGAATTTCTTCACTATACATTTATGTTCTCGGGTTTGACATTCGTCAAGCTGGGACTGGAGCAATATGAAAAGTTCCACAAATTCAACATGCATATTCAGGAGAGGGCAATGCATTTGACATGTACGAGGGGCGAGTATTCCATCCTGGAATTTCTTATCAATGAGAAGCAGCTTAGATGGATGCTGGAGAAAACCGAAGGGAATACATTCCTATTTGATTGCGTTGAGAATTCTAGGGACGATTCCCAGCTTACAGTTGACAATAAAACCCAAGTCATTCGACTGCTGCTTGAGATTAATCCCTATTTACTTGAGTCGAAGAAAAAATACGAAGGCACTCCTTTACTATCTGATAATGTTCACATTCGCTTGATGATAGAGCTCATTAGTTTGGGTGCAAATGTGCTGGAACGGGACAACGACAATCAAACAGTTATCCATATTGGCTACGAAAACCGCAGTTTCCGTTGTTCTGACTACGACCAACTTTTGAAAAGTATCTCGTTGGACAACTTGCGACAACTAGTTACTGTAAGAGATTCTTTGTTTGATGTGACACCACTTGAGTTACTATTATTACATAGTGGCAATCAAAACCCCACTCCAGAAACACTTGAGTTATTTAAACTTGCTGGAGCCGATTTTAATTATGCCATGAAAAATGGCAAAGGGAAATCTATCCTGGCTATTGCTGTAGTGTCGGGTGCAAGCGGGGATACAATTCGGCATTTAATCCAATTGGGAGCAAACCCTCACTGGAGAAAAGCATAGAGACGTAAGTCCCTACTTCATTATGCAGCAGAACATGGGAATACCGCCGCGGTTGCCGTTCTAATCGAATATATTAGCATGAATGCTAAGGATTGGCGATTAGCAACTCCGTGGGACTATGCAATTAGAAATATCGATGAGGGTGAGTTCCTTGAGATTTTAGAGTTGGTAGGGAGGTAAGCGGATGGAACTGTAGTTCGCATGTACATATTTGTATTAGACTAGTCCTCATATTGTCCACACATTGCCCACATATCGTCCACATATTTTCTCTTAACATTTTATGTTTATGTGAATTAGGTCAACCGAAAAAAGGAAGGAGAATTACAAGAAGAGGAAGTTTCTCTGCTAAATTGATTCTGAATAGGATGGAGATGTTGGATTACGTGTAAATATGCAATACTATGTTGACAATTGGGCAAAGTATTCACAAGGTATGATGACGTAAACACGTAATGCGTAGTGTATATTCTTAAATGTGATACTATTATAAAGTCTTTTGTGATTTCATAACGTTTATGTGTGGAGCATGACTATTAAATTGAACGTAAACTGATGCATTGAAATTTACCAACTTGTTTTAATTGTACGGGATATTATGATAATTCCACTAATAATTATTTAGATGCGCTTGAATATACATCGATATCAACAATTTTTATTGGAATTATGGAAATGATGCTGTCATGTCGCTCCTTGACAACTGATAACTTTTATACAATTAAGTTCATATTCTGGACAACCATTGAAATCATGGGCCTACCCATGCGAACTGGAACCTACTTCAAGGAAGCTCCTGCCTGACGTTTGTTACACATTTTTTGGCACTCATGTTTCGGGTTTAAGTCTACCGGTGATATTTCGAAAACCCATCCCAGCTGTAATTACTGAATGTGTCAGGGATTCAAGTTTGATGTGAACAATTGTCGCAGCCATACCCATACCAAGGATTCATTCCTGACTCAACTCGGTCATCATGGTATCCGGACTGTTGTTCAATGCTCGACTACTTCAGCCATTTACGACGGACGAAACCTTGGAACTGTCAAATTCAAATTGACTTGTGCCCTCCTCGATATTCTGAGGAAATGAACGAAGTAGTTGTGCAGCTACATCGCAAACTTGGGATAATGGATTTGTCCTCTCTATGAATAGGAATATATTCATATCCCCATATTTTGTTTTATGGAAGTAGGCAAAAGAACAGGCGAAAGGAGGAATACATCTTTCTTCTACCAAGTCGGATACCAACCTTGAAAGTAATGATTGTGCCTAAGGACCAGAAAGTCGATGGTGAACATGGGCTAAACTCGGTATAATTTGGATTGCGCTCGTTGTCTGCACAGTTGTATTGCAAGCATAGCATACAATTCGACGCTGAGCCTAATGTTCCAGCTTATGGTTAAACAAAGACTTTCCGAGTTGGAAAAGAATATCATTAGGTTACAGAAGATTCAACTTCGAATTAATTACTAGATAATGAAGAAGAGCAAAGCTCATTAATACTAAGGGGAAAATAATATTTTCGATTTGGAATGTGTTCAACTTGTCCTCTCATCTACAGCTATTTATCGTGGATATTATTGCAAAATGTATTATCCTCATCGGTAATCAAATGGATTTTTCTTTCATAATTAATCGGATATTGAAAACAATATGGAAATTGCATGTTCATAAGTAAACTAAAATAATGTACGGTTTGTTTTCTCTAAACCAAGAGGGCTTATTTTTTAAACCTGGCGCCATCTCTTGGAGAGTTCTTACATGGAAGGCTTTTCATACTAGAAAGCTGGCAATATTTCTCTCCATACCATACCATACCATAAACGTCATATTGAAGTGAGTGATCCTATGAATACGTGCCTTCGAACATGTGCCTATCTTTATATCAATTTTCCGTTTTCCCTGGATGGATCCTCCTCCCTCGCTGCCAAAAGATGCTTGATGCATATGTGAATATTCCAGCATTAAATTCAATTGTCACTGGTTGGATTGCCTTGATTAAATTGAAAGACACGTGTTTTATTTCAATTTCCAAGGAATGGCCTGTAATTGACTCATTCCGACAACGAGTCTTAACTCAAATGCCTTTTGATGTCGTTTTGCATTTGAAACGATCATTATCTGCCAAATGTAAGAAGGCATAATCCTGTTTGGCGAAACCATGTATCTGGCCAAACTCCATCTCAAACTTTTGAAAAGAGAGTGTAGAGTGTTGAAATTTGGCCTATGGGCTTCCCTTGAATTAATCATATATTCAAGTGCTCTCGAGGATTTGAATGGATTACCAGTTAATAATATTAATTGATTCGGTACATGATTTCCACGAATGGCATGATTGATAATAAAAACAATTGCATCTTAATTGTCAGTCGTATGAAATTTAAAGCGACTAGTTTTTTCATAATAGCAATATGCATACACAGCGATAAGCATGTGAGCGTCCATGCCTAATGCAAACAATTTAAGCAATCATTTCATATTTCAGTACGGTGAAAGTAGTTATGATGAGTCGCCATTGGAGACTTTGAACTGGTGTCATTCATTCTAGAATGAGAATGAGGAGAGACATTGGCATATGAGTAATAACTGACATTGAAGGACAAGTGAACCTGATAGGAGACTTCTGCAATTGCTCATTACGACAGGCTTCACTTCACGTATTGTCAGTCACATTTAATTGCTGCATGCGTGTATGCCAACAAGCTCCAAGTTAGAAAATGCATACCATATACGGAAACGTGGACGTATAGTTCCGTCCTAGTCAAAATTCTCAGTTTAAGGTAATCACTCATTACCTTCAACGACAACAATGAATTGAACAAAAATGAGCCGATACTAATTAATGAATCATTGTAACTCCTCCATTATACGAACTACATGTCCACATTTATATAGATACATATAGATATTGAAACATATTTGCATTGTTTCATTATATATAATCCCAAGATGGAAATGGAGAAATTCATTTACGATAATTCCTGGTAATCCATTTCATACTTCTTTCCAAGATTCATGTCTTGTCAAGAGAGATTCCACGAACCTTCAAATCCACACCAATCAATCATCATCAATTAATTTGTCGTTGGGTGGGTGCACTTGATTAAATTGAAAGGTAGGAGTTTTATTCCAATTTCTGTTGAATGACATATAATTGATTCTTTCTGACTGTTGGACTGTCTGAGTTTTACATTAGCAATGATTACACGAATTTTTGGAGTTATTTTATATTTGATACATATTACCCACTAAGGTAGAAACCACTACATCTCAAACTTTTGGAAAAGTGGTTGGAAAACCATATCAAAAAGCTGACTCATGTGTACAACAATTGATATTCATATTTGTGTCTAATATTTGTACTCAAATTACCAAAAAGCAAATTGAAAAGGGTACTTTGAGAAGTAATGAATTTTCCACTTTTAAAGTAACTGAAGTAGCGTTTAAGACAGATTGGCTATAATTACTAAAGATTTTAGCTGGATGGGAATTGGCAAACATGGCATATCTAAGTCACCTAAAAAGAAGTTAGCTTCCCCTCCCTGAATGACTATATACACATTTGGTTTCGAGAACCTATTTGGACTATAAGTACATTCATACATCAATTCACTTTATTAAATTTCGACACTATTTAGTAAGGAAGTATTGATATAGCTGTTCAATTAAGAGGAATTACGAAGGCCAAAACCTTCAATTGGGGCATTATACCTAATTGAAAAAATGTAAGTGAACGTGAGTGTACACGAACACCTTACAGAGGTCATTTTTATCCCGTACGCGTTTCCGCCCAGCAACGCGTAGTAAAGGACAGTTGCATATATACCTAAAAGATCAGTACATTTTTGGCGCTGCTGGTTGGAAAATATTTCTGGCATAATCGGATAAAATTATCAAATTAGCAAATTGACCAAAAGATGTTCCCTGCAAAAATTGTCAAGATGATTGCGATAACGGTTTACATATTACTCCAATCATTACTTGCTTCTAACACAGAGCAATTGAACACCCCCGTCAATCGTCTGGAGAACTTCCAACCGGACAAAATTCCTTTTCCGGGAATGATTTCCCCTTCCACCAACAAACATTTGAAATTGTTTTCCAATCAGTTATTTATGGATTTGGGTCAATATCTCCCAGACTCGATAGCTCTTTCCAAATGGAAACTATTTCAGACAAGCACTTGCCTTGTTTCCGTCTCGAACTTTCTCTTTGTCGACTTCAGGGACATCGCGAGTCCCATATTGCTCCGGAAACAAGTTCCCGCAGTAATTGCGAATCAACAAGGGAGTCCACAACTAACCTGGCTTCTGGAAACCTTACATCATTCAAACCTGTCTGCTAAACAGAAAGCTTCTTGCTATCCGCTCCAGCGACTTAGGTCATTACCTGAGAACTTCTGGTATCAGCAATATTGTGTTCTCATCGACTATTTTCGATTTTCCATAGGCACGAAACCTTGGAATTGCCAAATCAACGTCGACTTATATCCCCCAAGCTTCTCATTAAACCAAATCCGGATGATTACGCCAATCTTACGAAATAAGCTGGGCTTGGATTTCCTTGAATATAAAATGTTTACTTATCATTCATACACCCAGGTCTGGTACTATGGAAGTCGCCTGCTGAGAGAGAAAGTGGACAGGGATTTCTCGCTACTTCTGCCCAGTCTAATGATGACATTGAAAGTGGCCGTTCTACCTTCTCCCGAGATCCTTGCCACAATTGATGATGACCAGTCCGGTTTAAAAATGATACGAAATTGGATTATTAGCTCACAGGACATCATGGCAGAATGGGATGACGAACCGCTCGCAAAAAACTACGCATTTCTCGTAGCTCATGCGGTGGATGGGAACGTGATTGGTCAAGCTGAAATCAGCTCCATTGTTATTGCCCACCCTCAACTCTGTCTGGAGTGTGAGAAGGATGATGTCATCTCTATCAAACTGATCGACATTCAGCCTAACATGGAATTGAATGAGCTGGCTGAAATTTGTAAAGGGAATTGGGTCGGCCAAACTTATTTCTACAAGATGTATTATTACTGGTTCAGGATCTATCGCCACCTATCGAGTTGCTCTAGTAAATTACCTCAGACCATTCAAAAAATGGGGACTAAAACATTTGTAACAACCTACGATATGATGGCCCAAGTCGTTATTCTGTCGATGGAGAGCATCTTAGAAAACTACACATTCCTACCCGGTGGACCGTTTGGAGACACTGGCGTCTGTGTAAATGGGCATCACCTGGAAGATATGAACCTCCGCAATAAACTAATTGAAATAAGGGAGCGTAGTCCAAAAATTAAATTCCACTTACGCTCAAACCTCCAGCTCCATGCTCCAATTTGGATTCAGGATCCATTCAGTCCACTTCGTTTCGTTAGTTGTGGGATGAGGGAGATGGAGTCCCTGGCTTTTGGAGAGTTGTTGAATGTTTATGATCTGTATGTTTGGATGGTACTCTTGGCATCAGTATTGGTCTTGTTCATTTTGTGGGGACAAATTGATGGAACTTTGGAGTTCAATAAACTTTTCTCTCTTATCAAGGTCCTACTGGAGCAAGGCGACCCATTCCCTTCAAAACTGCTTGGAAATGACATCATCCGCGTACTACTTGGAGTATTCCTCCTGACTGGGGTAGTCCTCAGCAATGCTTACAAGAACAGCAACGTGTACAACATGGTGTCCCCGAGAAAAGCATTGCCTTATGAACAGCTCGAGCAACTGGTTAAGAATAACTTTGTCATATTCACAAGAACAGACGGAGAGTCGGCCTCTTGGAGCTCTTTAAATAATCTGGCTGAACTTTTCAATGCAACCATAAATCGACCCCACTGGAAATACACGAATATTGTCCACATATACTCTGAGGTAATTATGAAGCATGCTAGAGCTTCAGAATCCAGTGGGCATTACGAAGACAGACAATCTTCCCAACAAGGCCAACTGTTGTACAATCACAGTCGTCTTCAGCCCACAGATGTCCTCTGGTCCCTGAAGAGGTGGTTCAAATCTGCTTATCCAAAGTGGGAGGAGCGAAGCTGGACACCAAGAGACAAAAATATTCTCCGGGATCAACTGACTTCCGGGTACTTGAACTTGGAACAGGAGCAGTTACTTCAGTCCCTGCAGGGTTGTAACCAGACGGCAGTGGTTGTACCCTCCAGGTTGGCTAAAAGCTATGCTCAGTTCTCAAATTCAAAGCAAACTTCCCTCGGTAAGGAGTCATATTTTCAACAGACATACATTATGACATTCCAGGGATGGATCCCAACCCCAGTGCTGATCCGTCTGGGATGGTTCAAGGAGACCGGGATTGTGGGGAGGTGGCTGCATATTTTGGATGGGGTGAGAACTAGCGGGGATAATTTGCCAAACTCTGCATTAGTCATCGCCACAGAAACAGGCGGCAAGGGCACATCCATGGACGGGAATATCATTGTCATCTTCTCTCTACTTGGCGGTGGTTTAACTATAACTTGTATGGTGTTCATATTTGAATTTCTTTGCAGACAATTTCCTGGTAAACCAGAATGAATTATGGTTTGGATACTTATGAAATATTTGGCTTCGTGTCATGGAGAAATATGTCAACCTTATCATACATTTACCAATTTCATTTTATTGAGAAGCTGTCAATCGCAATAATCAATCCCATTATGATA
>JAQIXQ010000573.1:0-25615 GCA_034700485.1 Pseudosinella alba
TAATTATTTGCTTTCACAGGGCAGGGGACACCAATTACTACTACAACCACTACCAAAGCCACAACCACCACCAAACCAACAACAACAACTACCCCAACAACAACTACCCCAACAACAACTACTCCTACAACAACTACCCCAACAACAACTACCCCAACAACAACTACCCCAACTACAACTACCCCAACAACAACCACCCCAACTACAACTACCCCAACTACAACTACCCCAACAACAACAGAACCTCCAATGGAAAGCTGCCCTATGGATGATCCCACTGTATAAAAACTTTACAATGGAATAATTTAATTTAATCTTTCTTTAAAACCCAAGTTTGACTATTTAACAATTTAAACGTTTTATTCAGGAACTACCTACGACATGCCCACCCAATGACTACAATGCAACTTATTTACAGTATCCTTACAATTGCAGACGATTCTTTCAATGCTGGAAGTAAGTTGAAAATGAAATAATATTTCCTCACCTAAAATTGGTACATTAAGCGTATGCATATAACGGACATAATATTGCTCTCCCATCTACAGCGGAACTGCATTCTGTATGCAATGCCCCAGTGGAACCGTTTGGAACGACACTCTTAAAATATGCGACAGTGAACACTGGACAGAATGTGTTATTGGGACGACAACACCAACTCCCACGGATCCACCACCAACCAACCAGACCACAACTGAACCGTCCACTACTACAAGGAACACTCGAAGGACAACAACAAACCCTCCAAGAGAAACTACTACGAAGCCGACAAATAAACTAAAGAAGGAAATCACGGTATGGAAGTGGAAGCTTCGGTATTTTGGTGCGAAGAAACGATAAAAGGATGCCACCTATGCAAATTGAATGTTGACCAACCTCATCGTCTTACTCCTATCAGTCATATTTTAACAAAGCTACTTTTTAAATATTACTTACTTCCTGTCGGCCCAAAACTCCATTCTAAATTCAAATTCAATAAAAATTCCTTAAGCATGAGTTTCAGGACCTGTGAATAAATATTCTTACAGGTTAACTTAAATTAGCAACCAGGTTATAATTATTTTGGTAGTCATATATTCATTATCCCTCCATCATAAAAATCCAAACTGCATAATCTCAATGCTCAAATATAGCCAGCTAATGAATTAAAAATAACGCTCATGGGTAATAAAAATACGATAAAAGTAGAATTTGCTTTAAAAAATGTACTTTTAATTTAATATCAGCATAATTAAGATACAATTAGTATACATCATGGACAATGTGCAACAAAGGTAAAAGGAACATTCGACCAATCATCTATAACCTGTACAAATATTAATGACATATCATTTCTCAGGCAAATGTATCTATTGCACAGTTTGCACCATATAATATAATGTGTGAAAAAGTTGTTTGCGAAAGATAAGCGCATAATGATAATAGCATGAAAAAATGCGTGTTTGGCACTTTGTGAGCTGCGTATTCTAATACAAAATTATGTTTATTTTTTCCCAAAAGCTTATTCCACAGTTGGGCAAAGCAAAGTGGAGCAGTTGAACAGAAGTTATGGCATGAGTGCACATTTCAGAAGCAATCAATTACCACAATATAATTTTTTATTATTCTATATTTTAAGAAGTTATTAACAGGCCAATCTGAAGAGCAATCAAAATGACTATAGAAATGACCCCAAGAAATTAAGATAATATGCTTATTCTTCTCCTCACCCCGATGGCCAGACAATAGTGCACAAGTTCATTCATAAATTCCCTCCGCAATATACTTTTATTACTTGGTTAATTGACTGCTGAGTCGGCAAATATTTCATCAATCCCAATTTAACCAGATTTAATGGGACATCAACATTAATGTCCTATTGTCCCACTTCCCGTCAGGACACGCAAAAACATGTAATGTAATATGTAATGTCACATGAAATATGCAATTTCTTGTTCAAGATACAAACTGTATTTAACTGCGGAATCAGACTAAAAATTGTGTCATTGCTAATGCTGAAAATTTATAACTAACTACCAGTGTTTTTTTTTCAGAAACACGTCATGTCAAGACACATTTGTGTAGAACGGCGGTAGTAAACTCAACATGAAAAATGAAAAGTCTGAGACAAAGGCAACGTGGAGAAATTCCTCCTCCAAGTATGGAACAGGGGGGCATAGCAGGGGAGAATAATCTGGATGGCGACGATGACCCTATGGAAGACGACCACCCGAATATCTGTAATTCGAGAAGGACATTATTAATACTTGTCATCATTACTGGATATACTCCAATAATATTCTTATTTCTGGGACCTTTTGATAATACGACGATAATCTCGTGCGCTTACATAAATGGTTTCACGGGTTCATCATGCCCAAATGGGACATTGGAGACTCACCGGGATGTAACGTGGTGGGGATGGCGGGAAACTATATATTGCTGCGTCCCAGACACCGACCATTGTAAGAGTTCACAATTAGTTTAATAGGTATACAAATATTTTTGTTTGTCAAAAGCAATTTATATGTTTTTTTTCAGTTAAAAACTTAAAACGTTCCGCAACCAACTGCAGACTCACTGCTTGCCAACCAGCGGTTTCCTCTGACATGTGCTTCCACCTCACCCCCCGATTTATCCATAATGGCAAGACTCAACTGGAATACGAAGAGATTCTCAGGGAACCCTGTGACATGGGTAGGGGCAGTACTGCTGAATGCTGCGTGAAGGACTCTCTCCAGAGTTACCTTGCCACTGTGATGGGTGCGGAGCCCCATGAGTTCCCACACATGGCTAAACTGAGCTCCAAAATGGGTCACTGTGGAGGAACTATTTACAACAGAAGATTCATCATAACCGCTGCCCATTGTCTTCATGATAGTGAAACAGGAGGGGTAATTAAACCAGAAGAGATTAGGGTCATCCTCGGTTCCAATTTGGAAGTCATGGAAAGTCCCGAATATATCTATAAGGTGAAAAGGGTCCATCCCCATGAAAACTTTAAGCTAGTTAAAGGAAGTCATATTCTAATGAACGACATAGCTCTCCTAGAGCTGGACAAGGAAGTCCAATTTGGACCAAACGTCAAAGCCTTGGAAATGGCCCCTGAAAACTTTGATCCCCTCAAGTTATCCAAAATAGCTGTACTGGTGGGGTGGGGCTGGACCTCGTTGGCAAATTCTGCTTCAGTTCATTTGCACAACTCCAATGTGAATATCCAAAGTGATGACTCCTGCTTTGTGGAGTGGCATTATCCAGACCAGGCGATAGTGGTGGGCCAGCCATTTGCCGGGGCCCTGCCGGTACCCCACTCCTTTGTGGGATTGTGTCAACCGGGTCAGGTTTAACGGTTTACGGTCCACGGGATTATCGCACCCATGACATATACGTGGAGGTGGCCTTCTTCCACACCTGGATTACAAAGATTGCGGGAAAACAGGATCCGTCCAATTTCCACAAGCCATATTTGTTCGGAAGACCTGTACCTCAATGGAAATATCCTCATCAACTTCGTATAATTACTGAAGGAGCGCACTGTGCTGGAACACTTGTGGCTCCAGATATCCTCCTCACCACATCCGAATGTTTGAAGGGCTCCAGCTCCAGAGAAAGTAATCCATTTAGTGAATCTCTGATCATGGCGACTAATGAAAATCACTTTTTTATCGATGGGGGCAACCTATTCTTTAGAGTTGTTTCTACCTTGTATGGGCGCACTGATTCCCAAGAGACGATAACAGATAAGCATCACAAGCATGAACTGATACTTCTGAAGCTGGATAAACAATTCGACATTCCCCCCAACCAGTTTCCCATCCTTCCCGACATCAACTTTATCCAGGATTACGGCGAGGAAGTGGTACTGCCACCAGAATCCATCCTATCCCCTCAAACGATGCAAACTCGTGACCTGAAGTTTTTAAGCCGGGATAGCTGCCAGATCCGTATGAATCGATTGAGGAAGATGAGGAAGGATATTGAGACAACTGTTCCAGCTAACCTTATGTGCGGTGTGGAGAGCTACACTGGTGGCGCCTCCTGTGACAGGGAGTTGGGTGGAGGCGTTATATGTAAAGGGGAGAATGGACAGGGCGTTTTATGTGGAATTCAAACCTTTCGGTATTGTGATTCCTCCATTCCTAATTTGTACATTAATGTGGCCTTACATACCAACTGGATAAAACAAGCCATGAAGGAAATGTAAAATGAAATATGAATAAAATATGCCGGAAACGGTTTAGACACTTCTAAGTTGGAGAAGGCAAATATCAATCTTTCAATTTTGTATCGGCTAAATAGGAGTAGCTCATATATATGCCGTGTCTAATCATGGGCTAAATCATAAAAATCATGCATCACGAGCAATTAGAATGCTAGATAAAAGAAGTCAAAATGCATTGTCCTCACCTGCGCAAATATTATATCAGTGACATAATTTCCCACATAAATGCATTATATCCAATTCGCTCAAAAAAATTGTTTTCAAAAGATAAGCGCATGATGATAACAACATGATCCGGAGGAAAATGTGTCTAATCTTATCAATTCCAGGCTCTGCACAGCACTCTGCATTTTACATTGGTTGCAAAAATTGACAATAGTAAGTTGCATCCCATTCATGTGGCAAGCTTATCCATTAGTTTGTCAGACAAAAGAGGAACAGTTGAACAACAACAACAGTGATGGCGAGAGTGCAAAAATATTCAGGGAACAATTCCCCACATTAAGAGTATGATTTAGTAGCTTTACTATTGATCTTGATTTCATTGTTTACCATGTACGACCAGAGACCCTCATCCCGTTTCCTGATGACCCCGATGGGACAGGACCAGGTATAAACTCCAAATAGAAGTATTTTAAATAGCTCTGTAGTGAGGAGAAATTCTCGGCAAAAGATTACGGTAGTGATATAACCAAACAAGTCAAATATTTAAAACTCAGATTGATTGTTATTGTAATTTTATTTAATCATTTTTGGGGTGACCGCAGTTATGCTTTTTGATGCCCTATCTTAGTGCTCTAAAAATGCAAAATTATGCGCCTTGGGGCTCTATAATAAAAAGTGCTCCTTTTAGTACTGCTATCAATTTAAATATAGCATTTTTTCTTTTTTTCCTTTTTCTTTTTTCTATCCAATCCCTTATAACAAAATAATTTGCTTTAATATACAGTAAAAACTTCGAAAAATGAAATTTGCATTTTTTTGCACAAATTGCCCACTGCAATTCCTGCTATGATGCAATGTCAATGTCTACCTAAGGCGTATGTACTGTAGGAATCCGGGCCTGATCCATACAATATTCCTCGTTCATTTTGTAATGTTAATTAAATTAGGGGGAGTTTATAAGTACATAATTTAGGATAGCTCTTTTATCATTCAATTTGCTTTGTGTTGTTGGCCTCCTCATTTAGTTGGAATAAATAGTTAAACCGTCTTCTTAAAATTAGCCTTTCGCGGACATGAATGTGAGGAAGTGTATTTCAATCAAAGTAAATCCCATCCATGCCATCTTAATGAAAATATAATGTATCGCAATCATAGCGACATGAGAAGAAAATCCAATTTACTAAAAACAAAGTCTTTTTAAATTGGACGATGATACTCTCACCTTTCTGTTTCTAGTATCATCTAAAAATTTGCCAACTTTGTCAGAGCAAAATGTGAAATTTTAGTGAACCTTAAGATATCTTGAAACCGGTTTCTTTATATATGGGCTTATTGTTAGCTCGTGAAAGCGGAGAATGTAACCTTGCTCCCCATCCAATTCCCAATTCCCAAATGCATATAGAATTGTCACAAGCGTGAACAAGGCTACTTGACAAAGTAAGCAAGTCCATCCCGTCTTCTCGTCCTCTGATATCTTGTACTGGACGAGTGGAGCCACCCACACCAACACTTGCATTCATGACTGACAATGAATGCGGTTGCTAGTCTAAACCACTTTTATTTATCATTTTGTCTGATGCCGAGTCAGCGCAATGTTCTCACTGCCAATATCTTACACTTGTGTGGATTGAGCGAGTCTGATGATGTAATTATAAGACGATGGACAGTCAGAGAATATAATATTCATTTCATTCATTTAAACCACCTCGCTCATGTTGTCCACATCTTTTGTCAGTCCTCAGTTGCAGCTTGCAAGTATAAGAACGGCACTCATTCTGGTGTCTGGCAGCGATCTTGGCATTTAAATTTTTCCCAAGAGCTTGCGATTAGGAAAATATATTTATATATTGTACTTAACAAAATAAATTTAGGCAAAGTGAAAATTCAGTGTTGGCCAAGATTTGAGCAGGACCATCATAATCCTTATTAATTGATTTACTCGCCTTGGATAAAATAACATGATAAGAAAAAGACAAGAATCTTCCAGATCGTCTCCGTTGAAAGATGATAGCGCTGCTACCACCTCAGAGCCTGAAAAAACCGAACCAAGCGGCCATGAAACTTCTACCCTGTTGGTTGGCTCCGCAAATAGTTCCAGGAAGTATACCCCGATAGTTGTGCTAGCTATAATTGGCATACTTGTAAATATTTGTATTTTAAAGTGGCACGCTGTGACTTCAGTGGGCACGTGCAGTAGGTCGAGCTTTTTCCTGGGGCTAACATCCTGTCCAAATGGCAACTTGGAGACCCACATTGATTTTAAATGGTGGGGACTTTGGGAAACCCGGTATTGCTGTGATCCGAATACTGAGGGATGTAAGAATGTCCTTATCATGAAATGACCCATTAAAATCAGTAGCATATAACTTTCTTCATTTACTTCATTTAGTTTTCAATATTGTTTCTAGTTATGCAAATGAACAGTTCTGCAACAAACTGCCGACTCACTTCATGCCAGTCCATATCCCCTTCCACCAACCACATTTGCTCCACTCTGGAACCCCGATTTATAAGCAATGGGAGGACACAATTGGATTACGAGGAGGTTCTGAGAGAGTCCTGTGACATGGATGGAGGAAGCAATAAAGTGACTGTTGAATGCTGCGTCAAGAACTCTGTCCAGAGTTATCTTGCTTCTGTAATGGGTGCGGAGCCTCATGAGTTCCCCCACATGGCCAAAGTGAGGTCGGAGAAGAGCCAATGTGGAGGAACTATTTATAACAAAAGATTCGTCATAACAGCCGCCCATTGCGTTTTTGATAACGAAAAGAAAATGCCCATTAAGCCAGGGACGGTTAAGCTCATCCTCGGATCAAACTTGGGAGAAATGGCCAGCCCTGATAATATTTATTTCGTGAAGCGGATCATCTCTCATCCACAATATGGGAAGGTGAACGGGGACCATAATCTAAATGACATTGCTCTGCTGGAGCTCGAGAAGGATATTCGATTTGGCAATAATGTCAAGGCTATCCAAATCGCCCAGGAAAAATTCGATCCTTTGAAGTTTGCCGGAAGAGCTGTAAGGGTGGGTTGGGGCCAGACCGTTTTCACTAATGACTCATCAGTTCATTTACACAAGGCCAATTTGCGGATCAAGAGTGATTCTTTCTGTTTTGAGGAATGGCATTATCCTCAGGATGTGGAATCCCTGAGGGAGCAACTCATTTGTTTGGTTGGGGGTGACACCGATAATGGCACCACTAGCCCTGGTAAGATAAGATAAGCACCGATAGCATTCTGCATTTTTATCCATAACATGAGAATGATAAGTTGTAAACAATCACAGTTGCGGGACCAGGGGACAGTGGGGGCCCAGCCATTTGTCGGGGTGCTGATGGTAGGGCGATCCTTTGCGGGATTGCATCAACATGGCAGGGTGGTTGCCCACGGGACTATTGTCGTCACAATTTCTATGTGAAGATAGCATTCTTTCACAAATGGATCAAACAACATGCCGGAGTCCAGGATCCCGATACATTACACAGGCCATTTTTATTCGGAAGAACAGTCCCAGAAGAGAAGTACCTGCACCAGGTTCGCATAATGCCTCCAAATGGAAAACCTTGTGCGGGATCACTGGTCGCTCGGGACATTGTGCTCACAACAGCCGAATGTGGAAAGAATTCTGAGGACAAAGGCTATCTTATTAGCGCCTCTGATGGCAACCATTACTTGATAAGCCGTGGGAAGCCATTCTATCATGTAGTGGCAATAAAACGCGGAGATTATGCTGATGATAAGCATAACCATGAACTGATCCTTTTGAAGTTAGATGGACTGTTTGACGTTTCTCCCAATCAGCTACCCACTCTTCCAGAGGATGACTTTAGCCCAAGTTATGGCATGGAGATGGAACTTCCCTCAGGAGTAATTTCACAGACATCAGTGATGAAAACCCGTGACCTAAAGTTTATAAACAGGGAAGAATGCCAGATTCGACGGAACCGATTAAGAAGGTTGAAAAAGGATTTCGAACCTACTGTTCAAGACAACATTATTTGCGGTGTGGAAACCTACTCTGGAGGCGCCTCATGTGATAGGGAGTTGGGTGGAGGTGTTATGTGCAAAGGGGAAAATGGACGGGATGTCTTATGTGGAATTCAAACCTTTCGGTATTGTGATTCCTCAATCCCTAATTTGTACATTAATGTGGCTTTATACGCCGACTGGATAAAGCAAGCCATGAAGGAAATGTAAAATCGTACTGATATTGAAATGTATCCGAATATAAGTATTTAATCGAGAACCTACATGACTTGGTATACACCGTCATATTACTTTCAGTTGCAAGCTATATTTATAAACATTGTTCACGCCAACATCAGTGACACAATTTCCCACACCACTGCATTCCGCAATAAAGTAGTTTGCAAACGATACAAATAAGCGTGTAATGATGATAGCCCAATCAAGAGAAAATGTGTTTAATCTTATCATCCATCCTATCATCGATGCCTCGCATCGGTTTTTTGCATTGTACGGTAATAGTAAAAAATGATCATGTTCATTGGCATTCCATTCTTCTGAAATGCTTATCAATCAGTTAGGCAGAGCAAAGTGGAGCTGTTGAATAAAACTGTAATGGCACTAGTGCAAACATATCAAGGGAACTCAGATAGTTTGGGGGATGGCGGGAATGATAGAAATATTAAGGTAGCGTCATTAAATTAATTATTGATATAATTTCCACGTAAATTAGTTCTAATTTGGTTTTGCATACTACTTTTGCATATGAAATACGTCTTCGTCCGCGAGTCCCAAATGATATATGGTAGGAAAGGCAAACTGCAACGGACTTTTCCCCACAACTCTGGACAAAGAGGATTGTCCAGGACATCCCGACATTTTTCAAAAATGTGCTTTCACCCAAGTAATGAGTGAGCCAATCAAACTGGACGCAATATCATAGCTAGAAAGGACTGCAACCAAGAAAAAGATTGATATTTGCAGGAGAAAGTTCTCCGCTTTTACTACATGGATATCTACGCACATGTTACGATCCCGATATAAAGTTTAAATTCCAAGGCAATTTTAAAAAATTGTCCATTTAAATAAATTTTCATTTTACAACATAGGTAAGTTATGACATGATGATAAATTGAGATTAGTGATTAATGATGATTTCAATAATTAACAGCATTATCCTCAGGGAAAATCTAAAATGGCAGCGATTTTGTTGTCCAACTGCAGCCCAAGATGATCAAGATTGATTACCAATTTCACCTCTCATTTGGGAACTCAAACTGTAAGAAAGGCAATTATTCGGAAAATGTTGGGGCAAGTTGAGATTATTGGATTTTAAACCGATTTTTATTTTACAGATCGAGCATGCGTCACCGAAACATTATTTAAAAATGCCTTTGAGTATGACCATATCAGCAAAAATATTAACTGGAATTATTTCACATATTTCTAATCATTTTATTTAAATAAAACGTTTTTAAAAATATTTTTAAAAATTATTTAGGAACAACGTCATTCCAGTCAGTTGTCCTCGGAACTCATCCTGAGTCAGACTTTTTAATCGAAATGTCATCGACACTATCGACAGAATTCCGTAATTGTCGCAGTCTCGTTAACTGGGTATAATGGTGTCAAGTATATCAGTTGAAGGATAATGGGAAAGTGGAAAAGGCCGTGTCTGAGTCTGGGCCAAGTTGAGATTATTCGAGTTAATTATAATTAAGTAATTTTTTTGCTTGACAGGTCAAAACTAAGACACAGAAAAATTAGAAATTAAAGTTGGGAAGGGGAATCATGAGTTGTAAATATTCTTCTTCCTTTTACATGGGAGACGTGATCAGGTACCTTCTCTTTACGATTTACTAAAATTTTAATTAGATTTAAGTTTTATACTTAGCAGAGGGCAAATAGTATTTTTATTAACATAGTCAATAAATGTTAATCGGTAGTTGATCTACATGTCACATCTCATTTAGTTTACTTTTGTAGAGGAGTAGACCATTGTATATATTGTTTTATAATTAGTGAAATAATTATTGTAGAAATGTTCAGACAAGGTCCTTTTCTCTATTTTTATTTTGAACATCTAGCCATTTTATTATGGTTGTTTTATTGAAGTAACGGAGCAAGTTTTAAATTTTCGTATTTTGTAATTTCCTAGAAAAGCACTTATACTTACCGTTTACCGTTTAGTATTCATCCATCACAATGTTATCATGCTAGAATCCCAAATGCTCAGAAATCAGTTTATTTATTTAATATTTAAATCTCTCACTAATTATAAAAATGTTAGCGTAGTCATTTTGTAGCTTTTATATAGTCAACTTAATAGGAGTATTCAAATTTAGGCAACAGACATTTTGTAGTTTAAAATTAGAAACTATTTACCTAGTTCAATAAATGGTTCAATAAATAATAGAAGATGTTATCGCAAATTCAAACTACTTTCCACCCTCCACTCATTTCCTTGCATTGAAACCCAGGCTCGAACTCAAGTTCTTCGAATGACCTTAGCTACGAAGGGTTGTGGACCGTAGGTCATACCCAGGACGGGGACGATGGAGGGGTCAGGTTGTCCGGGAACCTTGAGGAACTTGTAATATCTCAACATTGAAGTGAAGTAAAGGAATAGGTTGCAGTCAGCCAGTTGATACCCTAAACATTTTCTTTTACCTATCCAAAAATATTAATCAGTAAGTCATATATATCTAAACAGATCAAAGAGTTAAATTTTGACGTAAAATAGTTTAATATTGATATTGATAACGATAAGATACCTCCGCCAAAGGATAAGACGTTCTCTGCCAGTTTCGTATCAATCATTCCAGTCGAAGTAAAAAATCTTTCTGGTCGAAAGGTCTCGGGATCCTTCCAAAGGTCTGTGCTCTTATGAACTGCCTCGATATTTAGTAACAGAGCTGTGTTCTGAACAATTATCGTAATTAGAATTGTGGCAATCATTATTGTAACAAAAATATGAGTTGATCCATTGGTCATAAAAGGATACCTTCTTAATCAAATACCCTTCACAGTAAAAGTCTTCCGTCGATTTCCGCAGAGGTGGGAACGGGACAACGGTGGAATACCGAAGGACTTCCAGCACAGTTGCGTGGCAGTAGAGAAGCCTAGAGAATTTAGGGCTCCACAATTATTATCATTGTCAAAAATAGTAATTTCAATTAGGGTAGATTATTCTCATTAATCATTAGTCATTAATTATTATTTATCAAATAACATACTCGGCTTTGTGTGACATAGTAATTGGGTTGTCCTTCGGGACCACGGACTCAATCTCATCTTGCACTTTCTTCTGGATTGTGGGATTCAAAAGCATGTACAATAGCCCAAATGTCAGCGTTTTGCTACTCGTTTCAGCACCCGCTACAACGACCAAGACACATTTCATTTAGAAAATTTGAATTTGGACCAATCCTCAAAAACATCAATAAAATAAAGTATAATTCCATTTTCATTGAAAATTATGCTCATCTCAAAAATCCTCGAAATACCTTGAAATAAATCCAAAATTGTCAGAAGAAGTTGGTCATCTACAGAAAACAATTATTTTTGGCAGTTTTAGTTATGCTCATGTCATTCCATGGATACAAATTAAAAATAGTTAAAAGTCATCTCTCGCCTGTGTAATGTGTTCCTTCAGTCTTTTCATTTTCCTCAATTTTGGAAAGGAAGACATCGACAAAACATTGGGGATCACTGGCGTACTGCCCAGATTTACGATGTTCACCGATCGTCTCCTGCAAAAAACGGAAGGGGTTGCAGAAATTTAAAAAAAACAACGGCGTACTATACATAACAGGGAATTTTATTTGATCGTATCCTACCCGACAAAATTCAAACAAGATGTCCCTCGTCTCAAGTTGCTTCCTTCTCCCAAGATACTCGTGAAGGAATGGGAAGGCGATGGAATGATCCACAGCAAAGTTGGAGCTCTTTACCATGTCCCCACTAAGCTTGAGTAAACGGATCATTTTGGGATCACCCATTTCATAATTAACTCCCGTCACCAGTCTCCACAGGATATTGACCACGGTCAAGTCGAAAAAGTCCTCGATTCTCACAATCCCCCCGGGGGCGGACTCAATTTGCTTGTCGAAATAGGCCGTGAACTTTTCCAGTTCCTCGTTAATCACGAAATCCATGGACATTGTCTTCCCAAAACCAAAATCCCTCAATGTCCGTATTGTGAAGCGACGGAGGGTTTGCCAGGACTCACCGTAACCCCAAATGACGCCCAGATTTCGGCCCATGGATCGATCATTCAGAACGGGCATCATGTCCGGAGCTCTGGACACCCCAGCAGTTTCATGGTTGACTATTTCTGTGATCACTTTGTGGCTGGAGCATAGAACTGGAAAGTAAGTTGCAATTAGCTCCAGCTATTTTTAATTCCAGTTACTTGCACTAATATAATTGATAATCATATAGGGGACTACCAGCGGGTAAACTTCCCATTTGAAGGGACATAATATCTCCGTACTTCTTTGATAGCTCCATCATAGCCATGGCCGGAAACTCGGATTTTGCTCTAGCCAGTTGCGGCATATTTCCCACGAAAGGAAATCTCAGGGGTCCTGCCAAATATTAATTGGGTAAAACATATTTGAAAGGGAAGCTAATTTAATTTAAATTCTTCACACTTTGAAAGTATTTTTCATATAATATCTGTAAGTTTATACCTGAGGGACATCCCGCGTGCTTTTTGTTATCCTCCAACTTCCACCAGACAAGGACGAGGGCGAGTAGAATAAGTACTTCCACTAGCATTTTGAAGCACTCTCGTAATAATAATTAGTAATTACAAAAATATGTAAATAATCCCAAAAAAAAAAATGTTTGGCTGAATTGGGAGGTAGAGTGGCAGACTGTGACTGTCAACTGTGTGTGTGACGGCAGTCTGAATCCCTAATGGAAATAACCTATAGCCTATATCATAAAAAATATATTTTCGTGACAAAAAATGCTGTCAGTGCAGAGATGATGATGGTGGTGTTATGCCTGCCAAGTAACACAACTTGTTATCGTGTGAGTTATGATCAAAATCGCCTTATCAAGTCATTCCGGTTTTATGTTTCTTCTCCAAGAGTGAGATTGTGTTTGGGAAAGAAGGGCAAAGTCCAAGCTCAACGGATTCTCTGCAGACCATTGAATATGTTTTGCCCATGCCATGAAAAGAGAATTTGGGATTGTGGAATAGTCATAGTGTAATTTACCATCCATCCTGCTAATGCATAATGTATTTTGTTAAATCTTTTATTTGTAAATCAATGATCTCGACCGGGGTCAATATGCTGAGTAGAATATTTTCCGAACAGAACAGCGCAATTCCCTGTTCCTACACTAGATAAAACTTATCACTTGTTTAGTTCCACTTATCAGCTACAAAGCTTGTTGGCTTAACCTGTTATGACATTTTAAAATCATTACCTGCATGTTTGGGTTCCATCAAGCTGGAAACAAATCAGGACATTGACATCCTATCCTATCATGTCGATTTCTGTTTACGCTCAATGATCTGAACCTGGAATGGATGGGGGCGGTGGTATTCCCCAGAACCGGCTCTGTCGTTGGGTTTGTCCCAGCTACTTTCACAAACCTTAAACTTTCTTAATGCGGATGCAAAGTAGATGAAAACTGCGGCATCGGCTAGGGACTTCCCAACGCAAAATGGTCGGCCTGTCCGGAATATTTCCAATTTCCTGGCTGTCTTTTGGTTAATCTCTAGATGATGTCGGTGCAACTGTTTCAGTGCCGAACGACGAAACCGGGACAAACGCCCATGAAACCCCAGAAGCTTGTCTCCCATCGGCAGGCTACCCAGATAATTTCAGAAAGTTTATCCTGACAGGGGGCTGGTTAAAATTTGGGTACTTGGACAAGTTTGCATTTTAAAATGGCAAGCTGCGAACTCAGTGGGCACGTGCATTCCATTGAGCTTTTTCCCGGGGTTAACACCATCCTGCCCAAATGGCATCTTGGAGACACACATTGCTGTCAAGTGGTATAATGATTGGAAATGTTGTTAAAAATATCCATTCATTTTCTACTTACAATTAGAAAAATAAAATGCCTCAGAAATATTTTTTAAATGAAACAGTATCAATTTGATTTTAGGATATGGAGACCATATACACGTCATACTAAATTCACTGTAGGAAATTTATTAGTATTCAAATGATGCTCTGTTCCACCGGCTTTTGTGACAGTGGCATAAAGATAAGGATAAGCTAAGGGATAACAAGCCGGATCACTTTAATATTCATCCTGATTCATATGCAGCTGCTGGCTACTAACTATCATCATCTTATCATATATGGGGAAATGATATGGTGCTTCTGAATAAACCTCATCTTAAATAGAAATAATCTATGATGATAATGATTAATGATTACCAAAATAGTTAAAGCCCAGTTGCAAGTTTTAGTCGACGAAAGATAAATAGATAAATAAAATACATTTATTCACAGATCGAGAAACTCATGCCTTCGGAATTGTAATAGAATTTAGAATGGAGTTATGGGCGAACATGAAGTCATTTGCCAGGCCACCCGGATAGTTCACCTTCCCAATCATTTCATATCCTTTGGCCTCCATGAAGCCGATGAGGCTGTCTTTTCCCTCGACGGTGTGAATGTATTCAACAGATAATGCCTGTATACGATTATAAATTGAAGATTAATTATAACAGCCAATCATCTAATTATGTTAAGAAATTACTTTTCTGAATTTCTTTATTTTACCTTAATCAAGATCTTATCGAATGGGATAGTCTTCAACACCTGGAGCTCACTCCCCTCCACATCCAAACTGAAATAGTCCACGGTGGTCACGTTCAACGCCGACAATAGGGAAAACAAGGGCATGCACTGGACTGTGACCACGCTCTTCCTCCCACCTTCATACTTCGATGCAACTATTTTGCCCACGCTGAAGCTCTGCATGAACTGGGCTTCATGGGGATGGGGCTTTGTCGCCAGGCATGTGTTGGAAGCCCACGCCTTTCGGTGTTTGCCCTTGATGAGGGCGTAATTCTTGGGGTCGCCTTCGACAAGTAGACCCTGTTAATTCAATAATAAAATGGTGTCAATATTAATTAATTAATGACCATCGACCTAATTATTTTTTACAACTTACCTTCCACCCCAACTGCGTTTCCAGCCAGAGGCTATTCGATCGAGTTTCCCCGTCCAAAGCTCCACATTCGACGAAAAAGCCACCTCTCTAAAGTTGATATACTTAAAGTTAATTTTATATTATGAAAAAGTTCTTGTATTAAATTGGTGCACAATTAATCATGAAGACAGTCTTTACCATATTTCCATACATCTTCTGAATGAACTGAGCTTGTCCCCTGGAAGGATTCTCTTCCGGCTTTTGAAGATTATATTCGTAACTGGACGGGGGTTCCAAAAGGGAATTTTCCCAAATGAATGTAATTATTTTTTCATCATTTTGCTGAAGATCCTCTGATAAAATTTCACTCCTCTGCACGGTATGAGTATCATCTAGACGGGGGATTCATAATGCAAATTAGTATTTCTAGTAATTATAAAGAAAGTAGGTAAGTAAATTTTAAAATAGTTTTATTATATTAGTCTAATTAAATTTAAATATATTCGACCGACTTACACCTGAAGTCAAATGAATTGAATAAATAAATAATAGTTATGAGAAGGATGAGAACAACCAAAACTAGTCGCTCGTAGTTATATCGTTTCCGCATTTTAAACGACTATTTGAGATTAATTAACTTAATTAGAAAATAAATACAAATAAGTAAATTTTAAAATTGTGCATGGGAATTACGAACTGATTTATTATTAAGTAGTAAACCGGTAGCGCTTAATGCGCAGAAATATATCTACCGGGATACCGAAAAAATCTGTATCATATTGCGGTGATATGAGCGAAACAAGAGAGAACTAATTTAGTCGGGGTTTTGAGTCTGAGCCTGGGATTTATCTTATCGGGAAGCTGTTGCTTATCATAAAGCTCCCTATCATATATCATATTCTCCTTTCACTGTTAGACGGTGATTAACTGATTACTCACAAATGTATTGATTTTTATTTAATTATGAGAATACTCCATGCGTGGAACTCCAGCGGGATATGAGCCTGAGCGTGAGTTTTGCAAATACTGAATGGTAAGAGGCGTTAATTGAAGATAAGCTTATTATGCGTTTGGAGAACGGGGCATGTGGTTAAATTAAAGCTACATGCATATATATTGCTATACATATATTTATGATTATGATCAATCAATCGTATCATTTCATATCACGACCATTCCCATATTTTTCAGCATCGCCAATATCGCTAATTTTCCCGGTATGCTTTACGTGTCTTATCTTTATCTATGTGCGGTTCATCATAATATCATCATGCGCTGTGCAAGTCATATTCTTATCATTATCGTTATCGTGAACAAGTTACCTATATTTGTAGTATTAAAAGGATTTACGGTTCATGGAAAATCGATTATACTCTTTAAGGATGACATTGGGGCAATATGACTTATTATTATCTCGGCCCAATATGCGAGATTGAGCATCGACTATTCCTTATTGATAGGTAAAACGCGACTTGACAAGAGCAACAGGAAAAACAGGAATTACATATATTCTCCTTATTGCTGTTGAGTTATAATTTACTTTGAAATTCAAGAACTAATTCAGTTATTAAAAAATAATAAACTCAACCCTTTAAGTAACCAACCGAAATAGTCCATCTTATTTGATTTGAAGAATCTGTTTCTGAACTGATAATGGCCAATGTTCTGGCCAGGGTTCCTAGTATCAAGATAGTCAATCAACCGGGCATAGTTTTCCGCAATATTGTATCTAGGCATTATAAACTCATACAGGTCCAATAGCGCCATGTATTTGGAGATCCCCCGACGACAATATAAATAATCCAATCCATACTTGGTAAAGGAAGGAAACTGACCTACACCAAAGAGCAATGCATTGAATTGCAATTGCATCCATCCATTTAACGTGATATAAGTTACAAGTTGAAACAAATGCATTCATTCCAAATTCCACTTCCCATTTCATGTTTCTCAGTTTGAGAGAAAGCAATAGCATCACATTCACATCACATTGATTCCATGTTCTTCCTCCCATCAATCCATCCATTTCATACTATACCAAAACCATACTTGCTCCTTATAAAAAAAAGGAGAATACAAGTCGACTTAAACAGCAAATAAATCTGCTCCTTTTTGTCTTATCTTTCTGTTAAGTAGCCCCAACCAAGCCAACATCATTCATATTACACATATTACATATTAAATTATTTGACAATCTTTTAAGTCGAGAGTGGCATTGGGAATGATAAACTTGTCAATGATACGGTTCTCTTTTCTATATAGCAAATTATAGTTCCAAGCCCGAGTTATGAGCGAGGGAACAAATACTGTTTTTGGTATAATTGACAGGATAAGGCTGTGTGGTTATCAGCGACTTGGACCAAAAGGGTGGGTGGTGCGCTCATACCATTATTACGAGATAAGAACTGAACTTGTGCACATATTATTTTAACATTTTCAACCTAGTAGTAAAGGTGAACCTAAAAGTATTGCAAGTAAAGTAACAACCTAACGATTGTTCTTTTTAATGTTGAAAATTACACAAATTACCATTTTTTTTTAATTGAGTGGGCAATTTGTTAACCGAGCAATGAAAGTGTTTTACCTTCTTCTACTGCTTACTCTGTCAGCTCAATGTGGGCGGGCGGCAGTAGGCAACTCCACAAATGAAACTGAAGGACCCCCGCTCCTAGCTGCTTCACTGATCGGAGGCCCATGCGGGGATGCCACAGACTGCGTTGGGGATCCTTATTCCGAATGTCAGATGGGAATTTGTCGCTGCCGTGACGGTTACGTCCCATCAAGGTCACTGTTTGACTGTCTCGAGATTATGCATGAGGTTGGGGATGAGTGCGGAGAAAACTACCAATGCACGCAAGGGAATCTGAATGGGTTGAGTGGCTGCATTGATGGGGAGTGCCAATGCCTCACTCCCCAAGCTGTGAAGGTGCCGGAGGCAGAGGAATGTGTGTTGGTGGCGGAACTAATCGGTGACGACTGTAAAGGTGTGGGTCAATGCACACCCAATCTGGGGGATGATGCCCTTTGCAGGGAGACAATAGAAGTGGGGATAAAGAAATGCGGTTGTGATGAATCTCAGTCCATCCCCAGGTTGAATGGCACCCACTGCTTGAAGTTCACGAATGAGTTGGGAGGACCTTGCGAAGACATTCGGCAGTGTCGAGGGGGCAATCCGGGACCTCTTAGCTGGTGCTTCGAGGACATTTGCCAATGCAAGGATTCCATAGCGGTTCGTATCCCCGGGGAGAATAAATGCCTGCCGAAGCTGGGTTTGGGGGAAGGGATTTGCTTCCACGATGTCCAATGTGAAGCGACCTTGGGGCACCTGGGAAAATGTGGGGAGACCAGTGAGGTGTGCGAATGTCGGGAAGATGGAGTACCGGACAGGGAGGATAGGAGATGTCTACATCTGGTTCACTTGATAGGGGGCGAATGTGAGGAACCTCAACAATGTCAACTTGGCGCCCCCGGACAGTACAGCAACTGCGTTGAAGACCCATCATCCGACATGAAAATGCGGTGTGCCTGCACTCATGAGGCCATCGAGTTACCTGGGGACAGCGTTTGTCATAAAACTGAGCCAACAACGTGGTATACCGAAGCCACTACATCAGCGGAGCCCACTACTACATCACCGGAAATAACTACTCCCTCTGAGGAACTTGCATTCAGAAACCAACTGGTCGGGAGAGATGAAGCCATAAGCTACGCATTTGACGTACCCCTCTACGGAATTGATATCGAGGTGGATGTAAGACTTGGTGAAGTGGTTGGCTATTATTCATATACCCATATGGAACCGGACGAGTTGAATAACGATGGGGTTGTAAATCATTCCGGTGGAACTTATATACACTACATGGCACCATTTGCACAAGTCTTTGTTAGGATTCAAGGGGTCCTAGTAGAAAATATTTATGATATGATTGTGCGACTGAGGCAACACTGATTACTAACGATTAACATTTTATCGAATTATGGAAGTTAACCTTAAATTACCTATATAATAGATCTGTAATTGGACACAATACAATACCATAATAGTAGCCCATATTCTTTTTGAATCGTAAGGTTTAAAAATTAAATATCTAGAATATAAATTTGAGAGTGGGAGAGAAGCAAAATATAATATTCTAGGAAGTCGCTCGCTTATTACAATAATGCATACCAAAAACATTACAGTCAATCATACAATGTAATTTGATGTTAATAAAATAACAAATAAATACGGGTGTTATTAACACCGTGTTAAGTGCATCCCCATCAGGGGTCCCACCTCTAAAGTCGGAAGCTGGTTGCTACTGTGAAGGACAGTGCAAGGAGGGAAAAAATATCTGAGCATTTTAATGAATTTGATAATGTGGCTCCCGACGATGTGTATTAAATCACTTCAGAATGGAGACTACTTTCAGCCACAGTTATATTTATTTGTCGTGCATGGTAAATCAATCTGAAATAGCAATTACATGTTCAGTCCATGAATTGTGGGAAGCGGTGTAGTTTTAACTGGTTGTAAGATAAGCCATATTGAAGCTGATGCAATTCGCCTTTAGTGTTAGTAGGGGCAACGGGAGATCGATTGGGAAAATGCAGGACTGAAGGTTACATGGCTTTTCTTACGTGATCGTTCAGGAATCATCATGATGATCGTAAAAATTAGTTGTCATATTCAAAAAATATTAGAATAAATATCCTTAAAATATTCCGTGAATAATAACCACCATGAAGGGCCAACGTTTTAAAATGATTTATTTAAAACAACGCCCATACTTAATCGCTCTTCTTGGGAATGCTATTATAAAAGTCGACGATGAAGTAATTTGTCAATAGCACATGAGATGATACATCACCGTTATGTGAGCAAATTAACGAGTTCTATGAAATTAGCTTTTTCTGTGACCCACACTTGTTGTCTGACATATTTCCTCCAAATTAATTGAAATACCATGTCCAGAGAAAGTGATCCATTGGTCTTTCGAAATAATAAACACTTGAACTGGAACATGACAAATTAATTCATATAACCTTGATGATGAATGGCAACCCGTTCTAGTATATTTTTTTTATCCTTTTCCTACTAATTGAGTCGGCACTCGATTACCAAATGGGACAAAATAAATATGAAAATCCTTCGTTGAATTATGTATTGTTCATCTATTGATTGACTGATGATTAGCTATATGGAATTTGACGTGGTCAAATGTGAACATAATATCATGCAACCTTTTCTTACAACTCCGAAATTTATAATTCCAATTGTCACTGAATAACATGACTACTCAATTACTCAATTACTTCTCCGTCCAGTCATATCCGCGCGGACTTTGATGCTAAATGATCTGAGACAGTTATATTCGGTTCTTGAAAATACATGCTCATATTGCCCCAGCTTAAGGTCAGGTAGTGGACAGCGGAATAAAGATAGTAAAACCCAGTTCATGCTTCCAATCAAATAATCAATGCAGGTAACCCAATATGATATTTTTGCTCTTTTATATATGATTGTGCTAATTCTTATAGAATTACAACCAAGTTGTAATTACATAAATAAATGCTACTATAATTAATCCCTCCGAATGACGCATCCCTCAATATCCGTCCCCTCCCCAGTAATCCACGTGTCCACCCCCACATTGGCGAAGAGCATATGCTCGGACTTGTAGATGGCCGTAAACTCATCATGATCCCCTACAAAGATCATGTCAGTCACCTGGGCCTGGATCTGCTCGGATGTCATCCTCAGCCCACTAGAGCTCCCCGTGATTTTAGTATAGACCTCGTACTGAACCGGAAGGTTCTCAATGATGCTCACCATGGAGGAGACCTGGTACTGGGCACATGGTGGGATTTGGATGGTCTGGGTCACCTCAAACGTCTTCTCCTCCTCCTTCGTGAATGTCTCCTCCTCCTTGTTCTCCTCAGTATTGGTCATGGTGTATGCCTCAGTCAAGGAGGTTTTCACGGAGGCGCTGAGAAACCAAAACCCAACGCTGACCTCAGCTTCCACCGTCTTTTCCACGGTGCTGGTCTCCATCTTGGTGACGGTCTTGCTCCGGGTGATGCTGTATACCTCTTTGAGTGTCTTGGAAGCCATGTACTGTTGGGTCACCGTGGCGCTCCCATTGTTATAGAAGGTGGTCTTGGCTGCCAGCTCAACCTGTTTCATATCATCTTCCCCGATGTTCTCATCCGGGCGGAGTATAAATTTGTATACTTGAGAGTTTAGTCTGCAAGTTAGTTTGGAAGTTAATTTACAATTAAAGTTTTAGACAATTTGGGGTGTCCTGAGAAAAATATATATTATTGCTTACTTTACACAACTCGGCCTCGACCCACACGCGCTGATTGAGCGAACGAAGTAGTCAAACCTTGTCAGGTTACTTGAGTCCTCATTAACCCCCCCGACGATCTCGTTAGACATCCCCCCACAGGAGTCCGTCTGGTAGATCTTGACGCAGTTGCCATGATTAAGCAGGGACAGGGCATTGGAGGAAACCTCACTGGGAAGGTCTTGACAGCCGCAGATGTTTTGGTATTCCGCAACTGAAATTACATGTAACCTTAAATTAATTTTAGCGACAACAATTTACCTTATTTTTTCCTTTGTTGCTAATTTGGTTGCATACGCAATTCGTTATTCTTGTAAAAGTTGACCAGAATGGTGTCCCCTCCATACGTGGCATTACAAGCGGAATAGGAGAAGATTGGCTTCATCAGGTTTCCCAGGTTGGCCGTGTTGGGTTCCAGCCGCTGATTGAATCCTTGACAATCCAGGGACTCAAAGGTGATGACACATTTGTTCAGCCTGACACTCCCAGCAATGCCTCTGGCGTAGGGCTTCACGTTGTGACAGCCTCTGTCGGTGGCTTCATTCTCGTAGATTAGGCCTGGATTGGGGCAACGTGATAAAATATCAAATCAAATTAACAAGGTTATTTTCAAGGTCTTCTTTACAAGACTGTATTTTATATTTTAATTATTTTCCAACCCTTGTAATTAAGATGCCTGTAGATTTGAATCTGGAAGCCGCTGGTGACCCCCACGGTTACCAGAACAAATAAACAAACAAAACTTGATAGCTGCATCTTGACAAAAATGGGTTGGCAATGTTGTAAGTCGAAAGTGGCATTGGGAATAGTAAACTTGTCAATGATACGATTTTTCTACTATATAGCGGTTCTGAGTCCATGCGAGAGGAATGGACTTGGGGAGAAGTACTTTTTTGTTGGTATAATTGACATGATAAGACCGGGTGCTTATCAGCAACAAGGACGGAAAGGGTGGTGCACTCATATACCAATATTACTAGATAAGAGCTGTGCTTATGTTACACAAATTCATTTTGTCATTTCCAACAGTAGTAAAGTCTAATCTAAAATTATAATACATTTTCCGTGACGGATTCAAATTAGAGCAAAGTGCCAGGGACTAATTTGGGCGAGTTAAGATGCAATGCTGTTTTGCTTAAATGCTACCTTAAAAAAATAAATTACACTAAAATCCAAAACGTTTAAACATGGCGAGTGGCTGTCATCCTCATTACTCAGGAGAGATTTATTAACCCCAACCCGGGAACACCCACATACAAACTACATCCACACTCTGCATTTAACTGCTCCTGGTCGAACCAAAAGCAGGATATATGCATTGGAACCAAATATTAATATTCAGCTTTCAAACCAAAGGGCATTAGTTTCTATTCAGAGCATGCATACAGAGCATAATTAAAGCAAACTTTAAAATATTACTAAGTAAAAGCTACATAACAACTAAGAAAATGTATAAAAATGAAAGATTTTTCCAAAGTAGTTAGACTTTAGTTTTATTTTACAAAACCCTTGCGCATCTGTTTGTTTATCAGTTTTTTAAGTATTTTTTTCTCGCTTGTTAAATCTTTGAAAATGTGCCTCACCAGACCTCACCGTGTGTCAACTATATTGCCATGTGTCACATCAAAAGTTGTACGATCATCAACGCATCCGAATATTAGTCACCAGTCTGAATTGGAATTGGCTATGTCTCCGCGACAATTGTTGGCTTGGGCCATATAATAATGACTTACATGTAGATACATGCCTTTGCTTTTATCCCATTGTTTGATAGTTTAAAAATAAATTCAATAAGACTCCTAATTTATTTGTAGTAACAGGATGGGCATATTGGCGTATTGATTCATCAACCCCCTGAAAAAAGTGTTCCCGAACAGGAAACTCGCACCATTCCCCAAAATCGAATTTACGCATACATGACTACTCGACCAGACATCCATGTCATAATTATTCAATCACAAAACTGATGAGTGATGAATAAAAAACCA
This sequence comes from Pseudosinella alba, assembly GCA_034700485.1. Lineage (NCBI taxonomy): Eukaryota > Metazoa > Arthropoda > Collembola > Entomobryomorpha > Entomobryidae > Pseudosinella > Pseudosinella alba. The sequence goes on from JAQIXQ010000573.1 coordinate 23,781, forward strand.
CAAATATCAAATTAATACATTACCAACTGCAACGAATGAGTAATAAAGAGTAATAAAAAAGATCCCCACAACATTACAAATTGCACGCAGGTAACGCCGATATCGTTTATCGATCAAGGTTGTTGTTGTTGATTTAAGATGAGACTAACCGGTGGCATCTTATCATCACAACAAAAACCTTGTCAAACATGAACGATGATCAATGCTCGTGTCGATAACCAATATTCCTCATGTATATAAGATAACGTGTCTGTTTTACATCAAATCAGTCTCTTCCGTTGGGATAAAATTAGAATATTGATTTTTAAGACTGGTTGTTTTCCTTCAAACATACAAATTGACATTTAAAAAATTAATAGGACAATTTGCCAATTTTAATAATGAAACTTTTCTACATTCTACTACTACTTCTTCTGTCAGCTTACTGTGTGTGGGCCACAGTAGACAATTCTACAAATGACACTGAAGAACCACCCGTCGTAGCCGCTTCACTGATCGGTGGCCCCTGCGGGGATGCCACAGACTGCGTTGGGGATCCTCATTCCGAATGTCAACTGGGAATTTGTCGCTGCCGTGGCGGTTACGTCCCATCAAGGTCACTGTTCGACTGCCTCGAGATTATGCATGAGGTTGGGGATGAGTGCGAAGAAGACCACCAATGCACCCAAGGGAATCTGAATGGGTTGAGCGGCTGCATTGATGGGGTGTGTCAATGCCTTGCCCCTCAAGCAGTAAAGGTGCCGGAGGCGGAGGAATGTGTTTTGGTGGCGGAACTCATCGGCGACGAATGTATAGGTGATGGTCAATGCACACCCAATCTGGGAGATGCTGCCCTTTGCCGGGAGACAGAGTCGGGAGAAAAGAAATGCGGTTGTGATGAATCTCAGTCCATCCCCAGGTTGAATGACACCCACTGCTTGAAGTTCACGAATGAGTTGGGAGGACCCTGCGAAGACATTCGGCAGTGTCGAGGAGGCAATCCTGGACCTCTTAGCTGGTGTTTCGAGGACGTTTGCCAATGCAAGGATTCCATTGCGGTGCGTATACCTGAGGAGAATAAATGTCTGCCTAAGCTGGGTTTGGGGGAAGGGATTTGCTTCCACGATGTCCAATGTGAAGCCACCTTGGGCCACCTGGGAAAATGTGGGGAGACCAGCGAGGAGTGTGAATGCCGAGAGGAGGGAGTACCGGACAGGGAGAATAAAAGATGTCTACATCTGGTTCATTTGATAGGGGGCGAATGTGAAGAACCTCAACAATGTCAGCTTGGTGCCCCCGGACCATACAGCAACTGCGTTGAAGACCCATCATCCGATATGAAAAAACGGTGTGCCTGCACCCATGAAGCCGTCGAGTTACCCGGTGACAGCATTTGTCATAAAAAGGCGTTGGAGGTGGGTGACCAATGTGAAAGGGTGGAACAATGTACAATCAACTTGGGAAACTGGAGCTCATGTGAGGGCAACATTTGTGTTTGCCTCCCAGGCTCCGTGGAAAGCTCAAATAGGTCAACCTGCTTGGTAGGTCCTGGTAATATCGACGACCCCTGCGAGGATGTCTGCCAGTGTCCCACTAACGGAGTCTGCGATGGCCGTTTGTCCCGATGCATGTGCGCAGTCGACTACGTCCCCAGCTTGGATTTGACAACTTGCCTGAAAATTACGGACACCATCGGGGGATCATGCGAGGAACCCAGACAGTGCCAATTTGGCGTCCCCGGAAACTACAGTGATTGCATGGTTGATGTGGACATGAGGAGGACATGCCAATGCACTGACGAAGCCCTTCACGTCACCCCAAGGCATACCTGCTACAAGAAAGCCACCCACGTGGGT
>JAQIXQ010000574.1:0-25526 GCA_034700485.1 Pseudosinella alba
TTGAAATTTTTGTTTTTTGAAAAATGTGTTATTCCGCGTCAGCGTGATGAGATTCGTCGAGATCCGCAATAAAAAAATTTTGGTCCATTTTCGAAAAAACTTAGAAAATTTTCGTGGATACCGAAGGATCCAGTCCAACCTTAAGTTGTTGTTTACAAAACATCAAAACTGATCAGATCGAAAAAGGGAACTGCTCAGCTGTTCCCTCCATCCAAGCCAGTGAGTTATTGCATTGCCCCAACAACAAATACAACCAAGCCATGCCTTTGTTCAAAGACCGAAAAGGAAGCCTTATGGACCATGCAAAAAATTTGACTGAAGATTAATGGTGGTTGATTGTCATTTTAATTAATATTGATGAAGCCGTCATTATACAGACAAGTTTAATGTACCAAAAGAATCGCCTTTTTATTGCCTGTAAAGTGAGTAATTGTACTATGCTGTCATGTGCCGGTAACTAATTAAATTACAAAAATTTGTAATTAATAGCAATTAACACTCGGATGTATCAATTTTCCCCAACATTCTGGAATCAGCTCAAGTCGTTGTCTGGCATTGTTAAAATTGATGAAATCGAAATGAATAAATACTGCAGAGGATTGGGGGCAAAGTTCAGTTTGTGCACACTTATCAGTAATATAAATATAAAGAGCAAGAGTAAAGCCAAAGTCAGATGGGGGGTGAGCAGTGGCTTTCGGCCATATTATATGAGTAAAGTAAGACAAATGACTCTGCGAGTGCCAAGTTCAAAACTTATCTGCACATTCACTTGTTTTGGCTTTAAGAATGGCATGAACTATATCAACTCTCTAGCTGTTTACGACCTGGCTGTTTATCTGCCTGGAGAAATTGTTTGATTAATTTAACCAGTTATCCGGAATAATTAAGTTATACATACGCCTATTGAATCTTGCAGGTGTGGTGGAGGGCAAGGTAAAATAGATAAAAATTAAATTAATTTTGTTGATTACAATTAGTGAATAGTGCTTCCTTGACAGCTGGTGAGTAATACCTATTTTTTTATCTGTGACCAAACGTTAACCGAGAAAGTAATTTACTGATTCAAAATGTGGATAATCAATAATTAGTGGATTTTTGTTTTTTAATTAGTTTGTATAGTCAGGTGAGGAGGCACGTAAAAGGAGTGTGTTGGAAGAGGAGCCACAAGCAGTAAGGTATCTGATTATCAAGGTTTTGGAACATTTCAACAATATAAAGGTATGTTTCCAGTATTATGACATGTAATTTAACGTTTCATACGTTGAGAAATTTACTAAATTGCTAAAATTAAAAAAAATTAATAAAAACTAAATAATGTATGATTGTAATTTTTTTGAAATGTATTTTCGTATTGTTGACATGTTACAGGAAGCCGTGCCCAGTTTTTTGACATCTTCAGATACCTTCAACAACAGTCAGCTGTGGATTGAGGTTCAGGAAGAGCTTCTGGGTAAAGTGACGATGGAGCAGCCAATGGACATTGACTCATCGGATGAAGAGAATGGACCAGAAGCAGTGCCAAGAGAAAGTGGTCCAACACGTTCAAGTCCGGGGGATGTAAATGGCCCAAACCATCTGGGACAACTTCCTGGACCAAGCGGTTGGAATCCTGTTCCACATCTGACTACTTTTCCAGCTCAAATCTCTCTTGGATCAACCTCAGCTCAACGACCGGCAATTACTACTGCAGCAGCTCCGGTCATACAGTTCCAACCACCCCCTTCTCCAAATCCCGACCATGGGAATGTTCCTGTCCCAGCAGTACCTCCCCAAGGTGGACAAAATTCATCATTGCCGGGGGCTCCTGTTGCTGCTGCCCCTTCCCCCTCATCAAATCAAACGGCTGCAAATCCTGTTCCAGCTGCAGCCGCCCCACAGCCTGGACCAAATCAACCTCCGCCCCAGCTGTTTCCAAACGCTCCTGTTCCAGCCGATTTGAACCAAGGCCAAGGGCATGCTCCAGTACCCCATGCTCCACCTGCCCCGGCACCTCCGCCTCAACAGGGACTGTTGGCCGCTGCTATGAATCAAGCCGTCCCTGGAGCTGCTCCACCGCGTCCACTGGGGAATCAACTCGCTTCTGGCCTTGATTATTACCAAGTTAATGTCCCACCACAACTTGCTCCAAATCTTGAACCACAGTTCATTCCGTTTGTTCCGTTGCCCCCAGTCAATCGAGCGAGATATCCGGAACCTGATCACACCGTGATTCAGAATCGGAGACGGTATGTTCACGAGCGTCTGCAAAATCGGAGATCGTCGTCACAGATGCAGGAACGAATCCTCATGATTGCAATTGATGTAAATGTTCCTGGAAATGTGTTCAAGGAGAGGTATGACGCTGCAGTGGCTTCACAGTCCAAGATGTATTACACGGTAACCTACGAGGGCTCAGAATTCTGGTGGGACTTCCAAACAGACCCAAGAATCTTTGACGGTTTCGACGTGTTCCAGATGGCGATAAGGATGAAGCTGACTGGTGTGGACCATCGAGATTGGTTGGCTGCTTTTTCAGTGAGGATATATTGGATGAAATTAATTATTTGTAAATCCACTTATAATTGTTAATTAGAGACATTGAAACGGTTTTTTTTCTTTTCAGGTCTACCAAATCCTGCGGACCCATCTTCGGTTGGCAACGGCGCCTACTGGACCAAATATGGAATTCATTTTCCCCCTTGACCTGTCCCATTTGATTGCTGCAACCATCCATAAAAGATGGGAGACCGTTGTACCACTTTTGGATCAAATCCATGGATGGCTTCAACGGGGGGGATTTTTCTGTAATGGTCCATGTCCTCTGGATTGCGAATTCAGGGGTGAATTCTTCCACTACAGCCTGGAGGGGATGGAACAGCTTGATAGACCGGGACCTGGAGATCGACGCCCATTGTCTTGGTTTGGTATGTAAGTTTACTGAAGCAGTATTAAATGATGCAAGTCTAATTCATGTCATTTAATATCGTAATAATTAATAGTTAATTAATATGTTGTAATATTACATTGATGTTTCAGTTGGGCAATGGAACATAACAATCGCGTGCTGGACCATCATCCTTTTGCCTCGCTACTTCATCCACGATCATATGTGCTTGGAACAAGGACATTACATGAGATTCTGACAGATGTCTTTCGTCAAGTCACGATTGACATTGAGCGCATTTCAGGATGGACCACATATGTGATCCTGGTTGTTGTGTTCACAGAGAGACCGACGGCTGAAAATCTATTCCGTCTTTGGGCGATTAGTGGACCAAGGTTCTACTACTATGTTGGCTGCACCAAGGAAGTCGATTTTCGTCACACACACCTGAGACAAGGAACGGACTCTCCTGTCTCAAGGGTTCTCTTCAATCATCAGCCAAATGAGTTTGCCGTCCCTTTCCTGGCGTTCTCACAGCGTTTTGAGCACTTTAGAGATGCATCTCATCTTGAAGCAGCCATAATAGTAAGTTGTTTTTGGAGTTTTTTTACATTCATATAATTCAAAACTAGTGAGACCGCGTATAATTTCTATTTTTATTATTGCAGGAAATGCTAAAGGTTGATGAGAAAATGCAACTGACGGAGGACTTGGCAATGCGGTACATTCGCATGAACCAAAACTCAGAACCTGCTGCACTTTACAGCGTTACGGATGACATGATTCAGTCCATGGAAACCTTTGTAGTTCAACAAACTCCTTTCAATAGGTTTGAGGGTGATATGAGGCCACTAATTCTGAATCAAGGGGACATTACCGGACATTATCCTGTTGGAGTGGAACTACACATTCCTTAATGAACCAATAATATATTTTTAATGAACCACTATGAATTAACAATATTCGTTTATGTAACATTTTAATTAATTATACGCAAGTATATTATGATTTTTCTGTCACATTGTATTCAAAATATTGTTTCCTAAATGTTGTAAAATAATGTGAGAAGTTGGCACGTTTAAGTACAAAGTTGATATAAAAATGGATTCAAAATTAACTATTTCAATATTTTTGGGCCATGGCTAACAATTAATTTGATGCATATCTTGTCTACATAGGCACAGCTATTGCCAACGTTAATACGATTCATGAGATGACCTATTTCACGATTGCAATCTCCTTTTAAAATATCGATATAATTTGACAATGACTCAAAAATGCCAAAACCTCACTCGCGCTAATTCGCAGTGACTCAAGCACGCCAAAACCTTACTTGCGCTATTTCGCAATGACTCAAGAATGCCAAAACCACACTCGCGCTATTTCGCAGTGTCTCACAAATGCCAAAACCACCCTCGGGCTATTTGACAGTGACTCATGAACGACAAACCTCACTCGCTCTATTTCGATATGAATCAAAATTGCCAAAACCTCACTCGCGCTATTTTGCAATGAATCAAAAATGCCAAAACCACACTCGCGCGATTTCGATATGAATCAAAAATGCCAAAACCACCCTCGCGCTATTTGACAGTGACTCAAGAACGACAAACCTCACTCGCTCTATTTCGATATGAATCAAAATTGCCAAAACCTCACTCGCGCTATTTTGCAATGAATCAAAAATGCCAAAACCACACTCGCGCGATTTCGATATGAATCAAAAATGCCAAAACCACATTTGCGCGATTTCGATATGAATCAAAAACGCCAAAACCGCACTCGCGCGATTTCGATATGACCCAAGAATGCCAAAACCAAACTCGCGCAGTTTCACAATGACTCAAAAATGCCAAAACCACACCCGCGCAATTTTGCAATGACTCATAAATGCCAAAACTTCACTCGCGCGATTTCGATATGAATCCAAAATGCCAAAAACATACTCGCACTATTTCGCAAAGACTCAAAAATGCCAAAACCTCACTCGCTCTATTTTGCAGCGACTCAAGAATGCCAAAACCTCACTAGCTCTATTTCGCAAAATTAAGCATTGAGTTTAGCATTGAAATGATCCAAAAAAACCTTCAACGATGAATGGTCTAACATTGACATACAGCGCATTTTGACATACGTCAAAAACCGTCTAGATGTTTTTGGGTATCTGCCCAGTAATTTTAAAAAGTCTCAATTTAACCCATATCGTTATTCAGACCTGTAAAGAGTTTCATCACATTTGTGCAAACCTGAGCACGTAAGCTCACTTTTTTGGGCCTTGGTATGCTAATAATTTGATACACTACTTATCTACAGAGTCACAGCTATAGCCACGATTATCAGGATTCACAATATGACCTACTGTAGTTTCGTAAATTCCTTTTAAATAGTCAATATAATTGCACGATATTTTTCAGTCAAGATTTTTGAGCAGGCGGGCCAAGATGATCAGGTAGTTATTGTCATAATCAAAATAGCATGTTAGTTTAAAATAGAGTAATACTGAAAGTGTAAGATTGTAATGTAGCAATTAGTAGCAAGATTACATTTATTTATAAGAACAGAAAATGGGAAGTCACAATAACCAAAGCTGGTTGTAACCAAATACAAAAAAGGCATAGTGAGACAAACTAGAGTTAAATACATGGCTACATAGTAGTGCAACAAAATCATAAAATGGGAATGTAATCAAAAAATAAAATTATTTTCGCCGAGTCGCCCTTTTAGGATGCTGCAGCTTGGCCACTGGTTGCTTTCGGCCACGTCCGGTACCCGAATCCCAACCAAGCGAGTCTTCAGCATACTCCGGGTCACTGTCTTTACATGAACCATCACTTTCATCGTCAGTCGGATCTGCCTCCTTGAATCGTTTCGTTGTTGGGGCTTTAATGGTGCATTTCCTCTCGGGATTTCTTCTAACTGTCCTCTTTGGATTCAAGGCTTTGCTAGATGAACCAGTCTCCTTTACGGTGTCTTCAGGTGTTGTTGATGGACCAGGGATACCTGTCACAGTTGAATCGCATTTGGAAAGGCGGACACGACAGTGCTTCAACTTTGACAGATTTTCATAGTTTTGTCGGTGCTTCCGGTAATGGATCACGATAGCAGAGTCTTCCATGTATGGATATCGATGGACCAGCTCCTCAATATAATTGTCGTAATGATTGCTCTGGAGGTGGGACAGATATTCATATTCATTATGAAATATCAATTTACACTCTCGGCACTTGTCATAATTGTTGGCGGTGAGTAAAGCTGTCCCAGTTGGTTGCTCCAAATTGATCCAATAGTTTTGTTCCAAATTCTCACGGATATGAAGAAATGCGTCATCCCAATTCTTGGTTGAGTAATCGCAGGCCAGGCACTTCATGACCACTGGGAGCGCTATTAACAAATCAAAATTGAAATATAGCAACATGCATGCATAAATGTTCCCCATATATTTTATATCGTTGAACCCGTTACCTTCAGTTTCTTCCGTCTTGGTCGTGGCAAAAACCTGCGGCGGGATCAGGGCTCGTGGTGGTGATTCAAAATTGCAACAGGAGCACCAGCGACGTACTAAAATCAATTACAAATTTAATTATGATTCATTTGTGTTATATAAGTTAAATTATGTTGCAAATTTAAATAATAATAAAACACATTACCAATGTGAGGGTTCCTCAAGCAAGCTTTTTTGGGATGGAACACTTTTGAGTGAATCATGAGAGCAAAGGGGCAGGGAAGCACAAGGTCACATTTGGTACATTTCTTGGTGTTCTGGCTCTGATCCAATCCGGTCTGCAAGGGACCTGTGGACACATTACATAAGTAAATATAATTATACCTTACATATTACTAGAGGATGATTGCATAGTCACACCAATGAATTTGATTGCTTGTGATTACCTTTAATTTTGTATCGATAATGATGAGTCTTATCGACATGGACCAGGAGCTCCCTCCTTGTTTGATATTTTGTGGGACACAGATTACAGGTGAAGCGCCACTCTCTCGCAAGGTCTTTTGTATCGCTTACGTATGCACCAACTACCTCAAAGACATGAGTAGTAGTATCTTTGGAGCGAATGTTTTTCACATCGCACTGGTCAAGTCTCAAGTGTCCCCCCAATTGCAGCAAGGAGGGCAACATAGTTCCACAGATCCAGCATTGGAAGCTATCACCCGACTGAACATGGTCCATATAGTGAAGTGTCATGTCAGCATCAGTGTATCTAATGACTTTGCATCCAGCCCGATCACATTTTCTTGTTCCAATGTCCCTTTTATTCAGTTTGCCAGTACATTGTTTGACGTGACGTGTAAGGCTGAATTTGCGCTGGAACACTTTGGGACACTGCTTGCACTGGTGGAACTGGACCAAACCATCATGCTCCGCTCTGTGGAAAAGCCAGGCTCTCATACCTCGGACTGTTACAGGGCATCCATTAATGTCACATTTCATTGGCTGATACTTCTTCGTTGGTTTGATTTGACTTATTTTCTTTTCGTAGCTGGGGCCGTGAGTCTGACGATGACGACGGAGTTGGTCCAGGTTCTGTAATGTCTCTTGGCAGTTGTCGATATTGCATGTCAGCATCCCTTTGACAAACGCATCATCCTCCTTGTGATCCTCCATGATATGAAGCATGACCATTTCCCGTGACCCAATCATGGTGTTACAGACGTGACAGGCTCTTTCTATTTCCAATATTGTACTATGGTCCATTTTCATGTGGTTCTTCTTTTCCTTGTTGTCAGTGCAGATCTTTTGACATCCAGGGAACTGGCACATTAACGCAGATACCTTCTTTCGGGTTGGGGAGAAATGGGTTTGGATCATATGGCTCATTAGTACACGTGGATCTTTAGTAACTTTCAAGCACACTGGGCATCTACTAGGCCGGGGATCTTCTTCCTTTTCATGAGTCGTGGACATGTGCCTTTTGTAACTTGTTACGTTTGGTGATATCTCACTGCATCCAGAATGAGGGCACTTAAAAAGTAGTTCAGGCAGTCGATGATGGACTGCCTCATGGACCAATCTAGTCCTCTCGGTCAAAAAAGGCCTGTTGCAGGTGGTGCATACAAATTTCCCTGGTTTCTTTCCAAAGGAATGTGCAACCATGTGCTGTTTGAGTTGACGGTAAGTTTTGAAATGTTCATGGCACCAAGATTTTCTGCAGCCAAAATACATCTTGAGAATATCGGGCTGTTTGGCGTGCATAATTTCAACATGCGTGTGCAGGTAATATCTTGAAATTGTTGCTGAACAACCGCCACACGTGACTTTGTCTTTGTAGTGAGATCGACGATGAAGATACAATTGCTTCAATGATCCAAGTTCTTTCTTACAAATTTTGCAAGTTAGCATGATCTTGATGGCATCGGTGTCTGACGGATGTGCTGTTAGGTAATGGCTCATGAGTGCTGTCGTGATTGTAAATCTTTGCGCACAAATAGAGCATCGTTTATTATGAGACAAGTCATTCCCATGTTGACGTCTCTTGTGTTCCTCTAACTGTTTGGCTGTTTCAGTGAATGTGGTACACTTGTCGATGCCGCATGTGAAATACCATTTCAGAACTTCTTGATCCCTTCCGTGAACTGCGTAGACGTGTTTGTGTATCTTGTCCTTCGATTCAAATCCACAACGGATACAAGTGTTCAGGTGCTTCCTAAGACTACCGTGTTGTGATATGAAATGGGCCATCAAGTCCTCGCCTTCGTGATTACACAATGGGCATTGCTTAATTTTTAGTTTCCTAATAGAAGTTTGATGCTTGGTCTTCAGATGTTTTCCAAAAGTAGAGCTGACGGTGAATTGTAGTCCACAAATTGGACATAAAAGATGGGACATTTTTTGGCCAGGGTGAGTACCATTCACATGCTTTTCAAACGCGTTGATATTCCCAAAGCCCTTGGCGCAGGACAGAACGGGGCAAGTGTACTTGGAATCTGTCTGCTGAACTCCATCTCCATGCTTTTTCTCCATGTGGGACCTCAAATCCGACATTTCTTTGTAAGCCATTGGGCAATGCTCACATTTACAAGGCCTCTCGTTAGGGTCTGAATGGTATCGCTTGTCATGTTCTTTAAACTGGGTCATCGTTGTGGCTCCAACGGCATGCTCACATCCCTCTTCCTCACATTTGAAGACTTCCTGGAGAAAATCCGAATCCTCAGAATGGCATCTGGAAAAGTGGTCCAGTAAATCTGTCAATTTTCTGTACGGCTCAGTATTACATTTGGAACACGTGCGGAGTAATTCAATTTTTCTGGGGGGATGTTTCCTATGTTGAACCAGACCGGCAATGGAGGAAAACTGATCCCCGCATTTGCAGTGGAGCATTTTGTCCGTATGTTTGCCCAGATGAACATGTCGTAGATGACCCTTCAACTTGAGCAATGTAGAGAAGGAGCCATCGCACCTGCACTTGAATGTTCCAGTTGAAGGAAAACGGCAGGGCTGAACATCCGTGGATGCCTCCACATCTTTGCTTGGGTGGGCCATTCTTCTGTTAAGATAAGATAAAAACAAATAGTTAAAGCAAATTTAAGATAATTACACTAGTCAAAATTAATGAGACTCCTGGATCATTGTGTTGCATGAAATACTGTAAAACCAATGATGAACACTTACTCAAGTCTGTATTACTAGATTTGTACCCACCTTCCTGTACGTTACTCCTGACGTTACTCCTGTACTCCACCTTTGTTGGCAACTGACTGGTTCATAAACTACCCTTTGGTCCCTAAAATTGAAATTATTAATCAAATTAAAGTGGCACACACAATTTATAATCATTGAACCGACCAAATTATATGTAGTTAATAGCTTTACATTGACTAAGTACTTGTATTAGGATAACATGTGGGTTTACATCGCAACATTAACATAGAACATTATCATGGACCAGAATAAATATCAGGCATACAATTCGGTATGGGATTGGATCATAGTTACTGAGTACGAAATATTTAAGTTTACTGAAGACACAGAAAACTAAAATAGATCAAAATTACTGATTATTATTTACAGACTTTGTAGGTGGATATTGAGGACAAGAAAATGTATCTATTTTTGAATTGAAAAATGGATTATCTAGGAACGGCTAATTCTCAAAATTTAAAATACCGACAGGTTTGGTTCATAACATCAGAATCTGACGGTCACTAGTCAAGTAAATATAAGGAAGACTAACTTTGAATTGAAATAGCAAGCATGGAATAGCAACTTGACAGTTTAATTTTAATACTCACTACTACTCACTTGCATAGTGCGATGTCACTGGTCCACCCACTGGTCGCCGACCCGTCCTTGTCGATCGAATTTGTTCCAGTTCCTGACCACCAAGCGTCCCTGCTTGTTTGAATTCCTTCTGGACCAAAGCAGATGATTAACTTCTGGAATAACGAATTTTAGTTAAAATAATAATTTTTGGAATTTAGGTTTAGGCATTGGTTATTTTTAATTTTAATTTTAGTAATAGTACAGTTATCTATCCAGAAACGAAATAAGCATTACTTAGTGGCGCTGGTTACGACCCCATCTACTTGGTCCAGCCTTTACCTTTGCCAAAGTCCCCACACCACTGATAAGTCAACCGACTTCTCGCCTGCTTGTCCTTTGTTCCAGATCCCGGCCTCCAATAGTCCCAGCTTATTTGACCTTCCTTATGAACTCCCTGTGAACCACCTTAGCAGTTAATAATCTATTGGAACAACGTAATTTATATAATTAATATTTTTTATATTAGATTAATTTTTAAATTTAATTTTAGTTTACTGCTACTACAATTATCGGTCGGGAAACGAAATTAAACTTACTTTGGGCCGCTGGTTACAGCCCCGACTACTTGATCCAGCCTTTCCTTTAGCCAAAGTCCCCTAACCACCGACAAGTCCCTTAATATAACAGAGTCAGCTGTTTGTTTCCTCCGAAGACGCCTTCTTCAGTCGGTGACCTCTTCACCCGATACCGTCAGCTGATCGGATCCTAGTTTTTTAAAATTGAAAAATTAAATCTGTTAATTATTATTTGTTAATGTCTAACCACTGAAACAAAAATTAAATAATTATCATAAGCATCAGCATAATTATCAATAAATAATAAGCATAATTGAAAGCACTATTTAATATTTAACCACCCGCACATAATACAAATAACTGCCATGACCCAGGATTTATTTATGATCATAATAATTATTTTGAGGCACTTACCACAGGTAAAGGCCCCTCGACACTCGCCCTCCTCCCCTTCTCCGGATCCCCGTGATCACTATTCACTAATGAACTTTAATTTAAAATTAAATCCTCCTATTCGATCCTTCTCAACATCCACACAATTAAATGCTCTTTCGGTGCACTTCAATCACTTGTAAAAAGGAAAGTAAATTTATTCTTATTTTCTGTCAGCCAGAATCAGCGAATGAATGGATTCCTCACGCCATGCACGTACATCGCCAGTCCGTGAACTTAAATTACCTCTCCCCTAACCAAATGTCTCAACTTGCCCACCTGGCATAGCCACTTATCACTCAATCATCAGCTTGTCTAATAATGCCTTGATTCATGAACGAAGTAATATGACTTGATTACATATTTCTAGCCTCGGCGTATGAGCTTTAACAGCTGTAAGATGTGATGTGAAAGTGGAGCCGGGTAAAATGAAGCAACTAAAATTTTCACATCCTCTGGGCGAACCGACAAAAGGTGAATTACAGTGATATATCATTATGTATGCTATTAAATTTGCTTTGGATACTTGTTTTCATAATTTACTTCCAGTATATTGGCATATCGTCAATTTCCTATAATATTCTTACGAAACACTGCCGGAGCCAGACGGATTAGGTGTACTCAAATTATGTCTGATGGATTTTATTCAATATATTTTTTCTCTTTTTCGCCGGCTTATATCTGACTTGTTTGAATGAAAATAAATTGATATAAATTTGAACTTATAATATTAAGGGGAATACGGAAATAGAATCTCGATACATATATGCAAACCTGCTGCCGTTGCTGAATAGAATCATAATCCATTTTGATGATACGGTATCATTAAAATGGATTATGATTCTATTCAGCAACATTCAGCATCATTGATACCAAGGAGGAAATATTATTACATACGATAGAACTCTAACCCTAATACTTAAGCATAGACAGGTTAAGCCCAGCCCACTTTAGCGAGAGCGTCACTTTGAACCAATAGAAATCCAGAGCTTTGCGAGAACGTCGCAAGAGTAGCGTTCTATCGTATGTAATATGACTCCGGAGCAGACTGCGGCAAATGAAAAAATAGCTATGCCGGAGCCAATTTGATATGCAACTAAGAGCAGATCCCCTGTTGGCGTATGGATCCCAGTATGGATCTGATAGAGAATCTTATATCGCCCCATGGCTAGTGATTGGGACGGCCATCTTGTATTTCCCATCCTTTGAATATATTTTAGAATATTATTAGTCGTCGTTGCTGTAAATATCCAACCGTTCACGATGATCCGATTTGTCCGCATTCCCTCCACAGTGGACATCAGGATCATGCCAAAAATGACAAACTTTACCAGAATGTCACCGAGATGGCTTTCCGCGAAAAATATAGTGTAAAAATAAAATGACAGGTTTTTATTAATTATGTCTTCCCTGTTACCCCCATCTACGGTGATTATCCCGAAAAGCATGGAAATAGTCACAGCCAAGGGAAGCGGAATTAATGCACAACCTACGATAAATAGGTGGACGGCAACCGGAATAACTTCTCCCTTGCCTGTCTTGATGATCTGCCGCAACTCTAAATTAAGGTTAATGAGATCCATTGGGTACATAATTTAGTAACATTTAATATAGGAAATGCAATGATTTGAGAAATGATTAGTATTAGTGTATAGTAAGTAGAAACAGTACCAATCCCAACTTTCAGCAATATTGCGCGAATTGACGGATTCGTTCCTTTTTGTGGTTTCAGAGCAGGCCACAAATACGAGCTGAATGCCATCAGTTGGTTGAGATGAGATGCGAAGATCTCACGGTCCTTATATAGAACCACGTTATACCCATTACAAAGAAGGATAATGAAAAAGAGGTTCAAATATGTGTAGGAAACGGAAAGAGATACATCACCCGGCCTGAAGACGGTCTTCCAAATGATGACATATAGTAATGCTAATGGCCTGACAAGAAGGAGGACAAAAGCGTTGAGGATATTATATGGGGTCCATAGCTTTCCATGAAGCCCCCCCCCCTGGAATCGGTGTTGGTGGTAGTCGTAAGTCTGAGGATATGGGGATTGATGGAGCTTCTCAGAAATTAATTGGTTTAGGATGAAAGTCTCGCGGAATAGTTGGGTAAGCATTATGGAATTCCTAAGTAACGAAGGATATTGGATGAGTATTCGTATTTCTCTTCTCTTGCTTCTCAAGAGGATCTCTTGCTTTGTGATATTTGGTCAAGTGATAATAAATAATACGTTGTAGCTAAAAGACAACCAGAGCAGGACTAGTTGACCAAGGGCAAAAATGTATAACGCAAGCAGTTCAATGATAAATGTTAGAACATTGAAGACTTGTGTCTAGGTATTTCAGACAGAAATTCCGTCTCAAGATAAGTCAGTCTACATTTCCATAAGCCCTTTCGAAAGGTATTATAATTCATTTTTGAATGATATAATCCCATTATATATGCTTTGGAATTTAAATTCGCTTTTGATCCATATCTTCGTAATTTAATTTCCTGTGTCGAGTATATTCTATCACAACGGTATTACGAAACTCTTCCGGGTGCCGGTACCAGCCAGTGTATGTAAACCAATGTTCATGCTTAAATAATTTTTAATTCTCCTTACTCTGCCATACATATCTGGATGTAGTTTATAAAATAAATTTTAAATTTCCCCTGTACAAGTCCAGACGTTACTTATTCAAGCCTATGAAATGGAGCTGAGTTAGCTTAACCGAATCCCCGAAAGCGCCGACCATGAAAAATCCTGCAAGATATTTAAAGTTGGTTATATTTGATATATTATAGAGATTTCTTTCATAATTCAATTTAGATTGATATAACATGATTATGTATGCTATTAAATTTGCTTTGGATACTTGTTTCCATAATTTACTTCTAGTATCTTGGCATATCGTCAATTTTCCTATAATATTCTTACGAAACACTGCCGGAGCCAGACAGTGTATTAGGCATACTCAATTTATGTCTAATGGATTTTTTTCAATATTTCTCTTTCTTTTTTTCTCCGGCTTATATCTGGTTTGAATGTAAAAAAAAAGTTATATAAATTTGAATTTATAATATTAAGGGGAATATCTCGATACATGTATACAAACCTGCTGCCGTTGCTGAATAGAATCACAATCCATTTGAATGACGCAATCTTCATAATTTAATTTTTCTTGGGTATCTGCATATTCGGCCATTTCTAGTTTTATATAAATAATCCCTACTCAGGACTTTAAATCTGGTGGAACCAGGAAAAGGATGTGCATGAATAGCAAGTTTGTAACTTTAATTGCCCATAATCCTCCTCTTTTCTATGGGATATAATTTAACTTAAATTTATATAACCTTATAATGTATATGTAATGTATAAGTAATGTACAAAATGTGCATTAAAGGGGGAGCAATACCTTGTGTAACAATTATGAAAATGAAGAGACGACAAGAAGAAGGCAAGTAAAATATTGGGCGTTTATCAGTAAATTGCAGTAAGGCTCCTTAAAAACATGACCAAATCCACCGTGTTAAACATAATCCTTGTCAACATATCCTTCCCCACCTCCTTATCAACAATGCCTTTGCAGGAAACTGGGAACCCAATGGGTCTACGTTCTACCTACTTCCATTCCCTTATCATGCTGCTGCTAAATTCCTCCGAACTTGTCGCGAGTGGAATAGTGACCGTAAGAATCACAAATGCAATAACGGCAAAAAGTGCAGACATGGAATATGCCGATGGGCTGAGAAGCCGGAGCAGACAGCAGCAAATGATAAAATAGCTATGCCGGAACCAAACTGGTATCCGACTAGAAGAATATCCCAGTGGGGATAAGGATTCCGGAGTGGATCTGATAGAGAATCTTATATTGCCCCGTGACCATTGACTGAGTATGCCATCTTATATTCCCAATCCTTTGGATATATCTTGGAAGGTTATTTGTCATCATCCCTGTAAATATCCAACTAGTCATGATTATCCGTTGTGTTCGCATTTCCTCTACGCTGCACATCGGTACTACAGCAAAAATGGTAAACTTGACCAGAATATCCCAGACATAACTTCCTGTGAAAAACATTCGTTTGGTATCTACATCATGAATAATGATAAATAATGATATAATAATATTTTTCATATTCCATCACGGTTGACAACACATTCTAACGGGCATTGCCTGGCTGCTTTAAAATATTTGGCAATATTCTCAATGAGAATTTCTCAAAATCCTTTTCCAAGAATATGGTGCCAGGCAGTGCATATATGACAACTTTTTAATTGATTTTCTACATTATTTTTCATCCTCCTCCTTATTTAGTCTCGCTTTGGTTTTTTTTAAATGTAATTTTGAATTGTGCAAGTACAGGCGTGTACTGATGCAATACCTACTTTTACAGGGTAGCGATGGATATTCTATATTTGCAAGTAACGTACCATGTTCTTTCCTGTGTCTTTTTGGAAAATTACGTTTGAAAAAACAATTCGTCCGACTCTATTTGACCTTTTCAATTTAAAAATTTCAACTGACCCCTATTAGAGAGAATTAAGACAGAGGAAAATCGATCTGTAAAACCCGTCAAATTGAATTCGAAAAGAAATGATTAAATTGATTTGTTAAAAGATAGGTTATTCCTCAAGTATGTTGCTTTAATACATGTTAAAAGCTAAGTAATAATTAAATTAATGATATTTGTTCAAGTCGATTAAAAATAGGACGAGATCCACCGTGTTGAACATAATCCTTGCTAATATATCTCTCCCGTCCCGACCTCCTTATCAATAATACCCTTCCAAGCAATAGGGAACCCAATTGGTCTCAATGTTGCTAACATCCTCATATTCAACCTTCTATTCCCTTGCTCAAACAAATCAATATTCAATTTCCACTCCTTTATCATGCTTTTGCTCAATTCCACAGAACCTGTCGCTAATGGAAGGATGAATACCGCAGCCAGAATGGTAATGACAACAAAAAATACTGAGATCAAATAGGTGGACGGGGTGAGGAATCTGAAACCGAAGAAAAGCGACCCCAGCGACAAGACCGATATGCTGGAACCAATTTGGTACGTAACTAGGAGTACGTCCTCACAAGGTTTTAGGATTATGTTGTGAATCTGATATAGAATCTTATAGTGCTCCATAGTCAGCGACTGGGAAGACCATCTTCCATTCCCAGTCCTTCGAATATATCTTAGAAGATAATTGGTCATCCTTGCAACAAATACCCACTGAAGCATTAGGATCCAGATAGTACGGATGGCTTCGATGGTGAATATCAGGATGATAGCGAAATTAACAAGCTTGACCAAAATGTCCCCCAGATAGCTCCCTGTGCAAAATATTGACTATAACTTGAATAGTAAGTTTTTGTTAATTATGTCTGCCCTGCTATTCCCTTGCATGGGAATTATATTGAGGAATTTGGATATAGAAATGGCCCAAGGAAGAGGAATTATCGCAAAAGTAACGATAAATGGTTGGAGTGCAACCGGAGCCACTTCTCCCTTCCCAGTCTTGATGATATGGCAAAGCTCTGAAATAAATTAAGCATTTACCTTCTTTTAATTTAGCAAATTATTTAATAGTAATTGCAAATGTAATACCTAAATAGACAAGGATAGTTAAGATAAAATATTTTACCCACAACCAGTTTTTTCAACATTGTCCGAATTGAGAGATGACTTTGATTGGGCGATGGTAATCGACAACGAAACAACCGGAAGTATCATCAATGTCATCAATTGGTTTCCATGATGTGCTATGATATCCCCCACATTCCACAGGACGAGGTTGTACCAATTACATTGAAGGGAGATGAGGAAGAGTTTCAGATACGTATAGGAAATAGAGATAGATACCTCCCCTGGCTTGAAGATGGTCTTCCAAACAACAATGTACAGAATTGATAATGGCCAAAGAAAAAGTTGAACAAATGCATTGAGAATATTGTACGGGGTGCATAACTTTCCCTTCAAAGGACCAAAATGAAATCTGTTCCGATTGTAGTCATAAGACCAATAGTAAGGGGAATAATGGAGCTTTTCAGAAATTAAATGGTTTAGGCTGAAACTCTGCCAGAAAAGTTGGGTAAACATGGCTTAATTTGTCAAGATTTCGAGGAAAGTTTGCCAAAGTATTTTTTGTCAAATGACAGCAAATGGAACTATCGAAGAACGTTCTCGGAGCAACGAGTCGATCAGAGAATGTTTTTAAGTTTAAAAAGTTCTTTCCATGATTTCATCATATTTGAGACATTGCTCCTGTTTTTCATTTTCCAAAATTGAATTTCATAAATAAATTACAGTTGACATTTTAGCTGAAATCATTCGGCAGATATTATAATCGGTTTTTTACATAATATAATCTCATCCCAGAATCTGAAACTTAAATTCTTTTTTAAAGTATCGTTGTGATTTGATCTTGGAAATTGGTATAAAAGTTCAATTGGAAACTTTTGGATTGCATGATTGATTAGTGATTACAGACTTGTTTAACAGAGTTTCTAACTATCTGAATCGAATTAAGCGTCTGTGTCCGTAATCGTATTTTGTTGTCCTTAACAATAGCCACAGCAAACTCAGAAAAATATGTTATTGTTTACTATACCGATAGATTCTTATCGGAAATTTTAATGGGCTTCCTGTAACTCTGCCAATTATCTGTATACGTAATTATATGCCTTTGGTTTCAATGTTGCCAAAATCCTCATATTCAACTTTCAATTCCCTTGCTCAAACAAAAATCAATATTCAAGTTCCATTCCCGAATCATATTCTCCCTTGCAAGGAGAGGCATGGAATGACTTTTCTCAGATCAGTCCCATATTCATACAGTAGATAAGTCTTAGGTAGACATTAACTTTGCACAATGTGCTAGAATGCAAAGGCCAATTTTCGAAATTTTTCGGAAATCCTTGTGGGATTTTACAATCCTAAGTGAGAATCCCTTCTCACTTTTCCAAAGCTTTCACCGTCCAATCGAAGATGAAGAGTTGGAGGAAACATTGGGGGGGGGACCATGGAGGGATCTTTTGAGGAACCCTTGTATGATTTTTGAAGTCGTAGATGATTTTTAAGTGAATTAAAAATATTTTTTCCAAACTTTATAAAATTCCGGTGGGGGTGAGAGGGTTGGAAAAGTGAGAAGGGTGAAAAAATCCCGTTCTCACTTGGAATTCCAGAGTGTAAAATCCCATAAGGATTTCCGAAAAATTTCGAAAACTTAAATTGCAATTTGTTTTGCGAAAATTGCCCATTGCATTCTCGCAGATAGTGCAAAGTTAATGTCTACCTAAGACGTATCTATACATAGTATGAATACAGAATATGGGGCTGATCTGCGAAAAGTCCTTCCATGACTGTCCTTGTCTGTCCTACTAACCCCGTTCCCAACGGAAGAACAAAAATTACGAAAATCAGTGTCGTGCAAAGTGAGAACAATATGGTACCGTTTATATGCAATTTAAAACTCTGCGAGTAGTTCTGATCAAGTTACTAGGTTCCTCTACTTGTTTTCGAAAATAGGCTTAATAGAGATATGATAAGAACAGTCAACAAGCTATATCTATTATGCAGTGCAGTAACGATATTTATTATTGTTCTAATGCAATCAACAAAATGCATTGATGGATGCATCAACAAAAAAACGTTTATCATCGACGATGACTCAGACTCTCTTGATTTCATCAAACCAAATAGTTGCTAATACGCAAGTACGCAACCAAACCACGCATAATTCTAAACCTCAACTTGTGCAAAGTCGAAGTTACTAATCTGATCCTCCTAAGCTTCAGAATATGTGGTGGATCGGGCAATTTGCATATGAAAGGGAAACTCATGTTCATCATTTACATATGAATGGGAAACATATGTACCAATGGGTATGCAAATTGTACGTCATTTAAATATGATTAGGTTTTTGAGTTTACAATTCATATGCAAATTGCCCGATCCACCACATATTTTGAAGCTTAGGAGGATCAGATTAGTATAATTTAGTGAGTCATCTTCATCTTAAAACGTTTTCGTTTGCACTTCTCTTGCGTATTTACTTTGATAATTTTGAGTATCTATATTTTGGGTACATTTTTCCATGTCCATCATAAAATCAAAAAGCACAAGTAGAAAAACTACCCAGAATGACGACTGACGACCATACTAATTGTAAGCAAATACCAGGCCAAGCCAATATTCTACTTTTATTTTGGTACGTGTACAAAGTACAAACAAAATGCAATGCTCTAATTCTATACGTCATTGCATTGAATGAGTATGTATTTATGTGTGTAGATACCTGCTCAGATTCAACGGAAGATTAAGAGAAATGATTAAGCTGATTGGATTTACAAGGAAGGGAATAAAATCGAGTGGTTTTTCTGGTCAGAGAGGACAAGTTTATAGAAGGAGAGTTTTACAGAGGGCATGAATACATAGTACAAACAACACTCATATATTTCACACACACATCAGCCAAAATCAAGCTTATGATATCATGATAGTTACTTTATAGCCTCTATCGGGTTGTGCACATTCTACCATTCTAGAATGTAAAAACATCATAAAATGCATGGCAAGCATTAGCAGGATACGAGGAGCATGTGAACAGCAGCTTCTGCGGGGTGTTATAGTGACGTGCCTGAAGGGAATTCAACCCAGTTTGTTCCGAGCTGTGGAAGGAGATGGATCAAAAGAGATTCTTGTTCGAGTGTTCTGTTAGTGTTTTCGACAAAAAGTGAATGGATACAAGTTACTTTTTAATTAATTAGTGATATTGAACAGTAATAATTGGTTGGTTGAATGTGGCCAGCTGTATTAGTGTGGATCATCGGTTATTTGGGAACTAAAGAAAACGAAGGACAGGTAATGAGTTTTATTTATTTATTTTTTATTTTTAGCTACATCATGTAGCCTACATGTAGATACATTAGTTGTCAGGTGACCCCCATAATGTTTAGTTACTGCAAAACGTTAATTGAATAAACAATTAGTAATATATATATAAATGCTTTAGGTTTTTATTAGCTCGAGTAACAAACAAATGTGCTAGTTTGTCTAATAATAATTAATTGTTTAATAAAATTAAATATTTGTATTGTATTCTTGAGAAGGAACTTTGACATAGTTAGTAAACGCCCAGCTAATTGTAGCCACTAATTAGGCTAATTATAGACTCTCCCTTTAAGACTACTTGCGTGATTACTGTCGTACCTCTACTCCTTTCGGAACAAACCGACCAGAGCTAATATTAGGTTTACGTTAGAAAGAATTATAGCGAGCACCACCTGCCAATGCTTCCCCTCCCCACCCCCACAACCATATTCCACCACCGAGACGTTTCTTAGGAGCCTGGTTTTGGATAGTCCCGTTTATTTATGTCTACTTCGGTAGGAGTAGATAGGCTTTTGTCTCCTAGCCTGGCTGGGGGACATGTTGAGAAGGGAATGTCGGGGGGTTCTGTAACTCGCTGACGGTCTGTTGATAGTACCTGACGCGCAGCCCCCTTGTCTTATCTAACTTCTTGGTAAACCTCTACGGCTTCCCAAACTTAACATATGTGTACCATTAAGTATTTCGATAAAAATGGGCAATGGACGAGACTGGGTTCATACACCGCTGGTTTGATGTTAGGAATAGATCCAATTACCCTTCAACATCAAAATCAGGACGACCGTGTATGTATTTTATAGGCTGGTCGAGAGAGCAAAGGATTTGGCTTACGCGTTAGTTCGAACTCACCCTTTACTGTAGTTATATACCTTCCTATGGAGACGGGAATCTCTATATGTGTACAGCAATGTTTTCCCCATCGCAGTTGTCGGAACATCCACACTACATGCCTGTAACAATTGGCATGTTTATGCCCGTTCCCTCCTGTGTTAGCACTTGAAAATGGCGTGCTGCGGTCCGGTTGACGTACCTGTAAAAATAATCCTTACCTAAATAATTGACTAAAATGTTCTGATGGCAAAAAAATATGATATTTTTTGTAGTTGGCTATGGTTACGACAAATACGACTTCTATACATATCCTTTTATAGCTTGCCTCAGTAGTCGAGAGGCTAGGGCATTTGGCTTTACGCCCTAGGCCATGAGATTGAATCAGGACAAGTGCGATTTTTTTTTTGCTTTTTTTATACTTGACTTATCCAGGATTAGTTATGTTTCTCAGCTGACCCTACGGGGGAGGGGTCAAAGGTCAAATTTTTTACAATTTTTTTTATCGGCGGAATCAATGCACCGCTATAGAAAACGACCTTAAGAGGCGTTTTTTTTACGAAATTCGGATCCTGACCCCCCGGGGGAGGGGTCAAAGTTCAAATTTTCCGCAATTTTTTTTATCGGCGGAATCGATGCAGCGCTGTAGGAAATGAAGTATTAAAGAATGATTTTTGCTAAATTCGGATCCAAAACCTGTGAGGGAAGGGTCAATGGTAAATTTTTTTACATTTAAAAAAAGGTAAGGTCAATCATTTAACTTAATTTGGTAGTTGCTCCTCTTGGGTTCTTATTTTTATTTTTTTCTATTTTCTCCCCTTCTCTCTCTTGCTTCTATTTCTCGCTTTTTCTTGAAACGGTGGCATGGGGGAGGTCGAATTGGAGTGGATTGTGGATGGGATTGGTGTTGTAATGGTTGGTCTGTAGTTATTGCTTGGATAAACTAAGGGTTACGACAAACTTAATCATTGGTGGGGGGATTATTATAGGTTTGTAACTTGTAGTACGTGCTAACAGTGCAGTGCATTTTCAGACATTTCTTCAAAATATGCTTACTAATAGACTCCGGACCTTGATTCAAGATTTTAAATGTTGTGAGGATATTATTATGTAAAATAAAGATTTTCGAAACTCTAGACTCCGATCGATTTGTCGATCGGGTGGCCCCTCGTTAACACATAACACAACATACAACCTATCACGAACGCTAATTCAGATATTAGTTATATATTGATCAACTGATTGACATAAACAAGCTTATAATGACTACGAGTAATCGATATCGAGACAGTGTGGCAATTACAGTTGATGGTTGAGCATAGTATAACCTAGTGTATCTCAAGGCATAACTTGCACATATTGGTCATTTCAGTAAACGAAATTGTTTTGCAACTTAACTCTTTTTCAATTTTGCAGTCGAACGTTTAATTCGAAAAGGATGTGCATATTAAAGCTATTTGAATGATACTAATTAAATGTTTTAGTTGTGCTGTATAGCACATAATGATACTAAGGGATGGGTTAATGCGGTTTATCAAAATACATAGCTCTGTTTGCATAGGGATTTAATTAGCGGTACAAATTATGTGAACCGGCACACAACAATGTAAACGATCTTTTCGACTGGATGATGAAATCTTTAAAGCAATTAAAACTTACCCGCACGCAGTCTTGTAAGAAGCAGATCCACTAACCACTTGACAAATTTGATTTGGATTTCTGCAAGTATGAATACAACTAACAGCTATCGGCACTAGACGAATGCTTAACCACTACAGTTGGCAGTGTTTAAACAAACTCTTTTTTGGGCATTACTAATATAGGAGTATCCTGTCGATGTAAAAATATGAAGGGATGCGAAAGGGCGCCACTTTTCACGTGTTTGCCTATGGGGCAAACCCGAAAAATAACGAATGTGAACTTTTTTCAGCGCCATTTGTAGTGCAACTACTAAACCATGTGCTGTGGTTTCACTAAAATGATACCGCAACCCAATTATATCATGTGCTAACTTATTCGCCAGTAACAAGGCTACATCCAGGTAACCTCTTACTACTATAAAAAAAACAATTGTAAAGCAATTTTCAGCAATCTCGTTGGTTGGCTTTTGTTCGGTATGAGTATTCTGTCATCTCTAATTTGCTGTTCCAGATTTTTTAAAAAGGGTCCAGTTATTAAGGCGTGGGATGACAATTTAAAAATATCGAAATATAAGGGCTTGTCGTGTCAAATTGTAAGCGAACGTCACCTTGGTTCTTGGGAACCCAGCATCCTCAGTGGGGAACACCGTTCACACGGCCTTAGTGTACCCGGACTTTGAGTACAGCAACTTTGGATAATCTATCCCTTCTTACTTCTGTTCTTTATTCTTGGCCCAACAGCTAGATCGATCTCTGCACCGATCTGGATCGATCCCCCAGTCAGGTCCAGTAGTTTTGTAACTCTCATCAAGGGTGTATTCTACAGTTCCCGTCTCCCCATAGTCCATTATTAGTGAACCAGCGTGCGATTGATATTTTCTTCATGTCTTTGAGAAATCATGGAATATTGAGATCGTTTTTTTAATTTGAAAGAGTCACTAGGCACGTTAAGAATCTGGCCTAGTCAGAGGGTGTGTATTCATTCATAAATATAATAATTTTTAACCATTTCTACATAGATGGATAATGGTTAAATTCAAATCAAAGATATAATTTCCATAGCAAAATAGCCCGCGACTATTTGGATCACGTAATTGTAATGGAATATTAAGTAAAGTTGATAAAATATCCAAATTGTTTGGTTTATCAATTTATCCAATATTCCAGTGGCAAAAAATTCATCCATGGGTCAAATTTATTCAACGATTTAACCATGGACAATGTTTCTACTTCATCTCACCCTTGGTTTTGGTGAGCTTGGATGTAGCTGCTTTCAGTGGTTTAATTGGTTTATCTCACCTAAATTGTATATTCATATACTTATTCAAATTGGCCATACTTGTCCAAATCTCCTAAATTGTATATCTATTTTATACTTTCGGCAGCCAGTTTCGAGAAGGATTTTTAATATAAATTGAAAATCCAAAATTTTCAAATTCATTACGGTCTTTATTCGGACTTACTGATGTGCATTGCATGCCGTTAAAATTGTTTTTTTTTCAAATAGTAATTTGACGATGTTAAGCCGTACATTCTTTATATTATAGATTATATAGTGTATTGCCGCTTGTTTCAGATAAATTAAACCCTGCTGCTTTAAACTCTCGCGCCATTTGACGGATGACCGACAGTTCGATCAAGGGAAAGGTTGACAGAGAGCTGCTGTTTGAATCCAACTGTACCAATATTGTATTAAGTTAATGTCATTGCCAAGGAAAGTCTACGTTTCGTGTTGTTTGCATAGTGTAAAACTAAATAATTTTGTTAAATGAGGGTAAATATTAACTCCCCTCAAAATGCGAATTTTGAGTGCAATATTGCGTTCACTGCATTTAGTATTCATTTGGTTGCGGTGTACTTCCCACTGCACAGTTGATCGTCTCCGAGTACCCCATTTTTAGTGGGCGGATATTCCAAAGCCAGAGGCTAAGCATGGGAAAATGCTTTTGTCATGTTTGCTACCATCATCCTTGTCCCAAGCATGTGCGAAGCAAAATGTGTTTTCCTTTCCTGTTTTGATTGCTGTGTGTGGTGTTATCTGAGACGACCAAAAGGATGCCCCTCGCCGCTCCAACGTGCTCACTTCATGTCTCTGGGCCATGCATCTCTACACACGGTCTCCTCCTCTCATTTCTACTCATTCTAATCCTAGCTCATAGTCAGTCAGGCTACTCTGTCTTACCTCCTCTCTGTACTACTTAACTAACGAGTCTACTAATAAAGTTATAGTTAATTAGTTAAGATAAGTATCCTGGCTTATCGTCTTCTCATTTACCGATAAGTCTAAACTACCGAACTCTCCACTTTGTGTTTCTTATCGTCTGTCAGAGATCAGTTCTAACTCCAGAGCAGAATTGTGTGTAGATGCCTTTGGAAAACTGTGTTTATAAAATTAAAAAAATTAGCTGAATCGATCCATTTGTGATTAAGTGGGATTTAAGGTCGTCGTCGTCACAAGAAATCTGTATGGCTATTTATGCGATTAGCTAATTAGTTTCATGTCCGTAATTTCAACAAAAGTACTGCAGTGTTCAAGTTAATAACCAGTCGCGTATACATATTCTACTCCCCCTGCCCATACACTGCCTAATATTCATCTGATTGTGAGTGAGTACTACTACTATTTATTGCTTGATTTTTACAAGGATACGATTTTAGAATAAACGCTGTTTTTCCGGAAAGTTCTCAACAAACACTTTTTCCTCGCACCTTTTGTTCCACTACACTACTTTTTTTAGTTCATCATATCATATGGGTAGGTTTTCGTTCATCAGAGATGTGGATGTTTTATCCATCTTTACTGACATGTTGGATGTTGTCCATCGCAATCAATCGCTAGCCGATTGATTGCGATGATTGCGATGAGCCTGATGGTAACCTTATTTATTTTCGTTTTGCTAGTTTCAGTTTGTGTGTCCTCCCGTAGAAGGAGTTTGGGTTCCGTTGATTAGAAAGTTGGGAGGTAAAGTGACTTTAGTTGTGAACAAGTTGCTCTAGGCAAATTGCCTCAAGCAACTTGCCTGTCGTCTGAAACTCTTTGTCTCGCTGGCAGTAAGTAACACACTGATGGAGTGCGCGTGAGTGAAGAAGATATATTTGGA